>QANX01001650.1:207995-239761 GCA_003254975.1 Ochetophila trinervis
AAAAAAAAAAAAAAACACACACAAAAGAAAAAAAAAGAAGAAGAAATACACAAAGACGGAACGGTCAGATAAGGGTTACAGGTGGAAGAATTTGATAGGACCTTTACATTAACAAAAATCACCAACCTATTGTGGATACATATTCTCGGAAAATAAAAAAGATAAAAAAAAATTCGGTTTGGCTTGTTGTGATTTTAAACAAACTACAGGTGTCTTTTTTCCCCTCAAAAGAGAAAAAAAAGAAAAAAAAAGAAAAACAAGAAACTACAGGTCAGTCCAGCTTTGGAAGGGCAAAGACTAGAAAGCTCCGACCAGAAGCAGCAGACAAAAGCGTGTAGAAAGGAGGTCTTCTTCCGTCTCCCACAATACATATTAGAAGCCGCTTTCAGACCTACAATCTCTCTCTCTTAGACTCTGAGATCGTTTCCAATTCCATAGCCGTACGATGCCTTCCCGAAGAAGAACGCTCTTGAAGGTCATCATCCTCGGTGACAGCGGGTCGGCAGCAAACTCTCTCTCTCTCTCTCGCTTATAATTATAGCTATTTTACTATGTTTGTAGCATTTGCTCTTTGATTTTTTGATTTCGTGGTTTCACTGTGGAAGATTTTTGTGGATCTTTCTAGATCTTACTGTACCAAGAATGATCTAGAACCGTAGTAGTAGATACTGAATCAGTACACGAGTTTGATTGCTTTAGTCGAATATGAGCCAAGTGAATATTTGGAATTTTTTTTGTTCCCTCAATTTCTTTTTCAGTTCTGTATATACTTTGTTAGATGTTCAAAATTAATCTCTGATTTTCTTTTTATTATTATTATTTTTATGAATTTATGGCAATGGAATTCACAACTGTTGTGGCAGATAAAGTTGTTTCATATTCCGGCGAGAGAATATAATTTGGAGATAAAACAAAGCATGAATCAATTGGAGCCTGCTTCTTAGAATGAGTTGTTAATTATTGCTTACAATTTTTGTAATTCCGCAGAAGTCTGTTTTAAGTGAATTAATTTCGTTATCTTTATTTAGAATGTGCAGTTAAATTGTTTCTTAGAATTTTTGTTCTTCCATTTAGGTCAGTTTTTTACGGGAATTAATTTCGTTAAATCTGTAATATGCAGGGTGGGGAAGACCTCTTTGATGAATCAGTATCCTCAACGCTGAATTTTAAAGTTAACTAAGTAATGCTTTGTTTCTTGTTTTTAGGTAATTGGTATATTGTTTTCTCTTATGTGGTTTGGTAATTTAATTTACATAGCGTGTTGTATTGATAAAGCAGGCTCTTCTATGAGCTGTGGTGCTGTTTGCCTTGACATATTTCCTATAGATATGTAAACAAGAAGTTTAGTAATCAATACAAGGCAACAATTGGAGCTGACTTTTTGACAAAAGAGGTGCAGTTTGAAGATAGGCTTTTCACCTTACAGGTTAGCAATGTTGTTTATATCTTATATCTCATAGATTTAATGCGTTTTGCTATTTGTTAAAAAAATTAAAAAAATAAATTTATGTGAATTACTGGAAATGAGTGTTTGGTTTTCTATGTTGGATGTTTACTTTTGGAGTTATGTTCATATTGTCTTTTCGTGTTTGTTCAATTTCTTGTTGGATGTTTCTATGAGCAAGCCATGGAGGAGCCCATCCAGAATAGTTTGACAAGGTGATTTACTGCAGAAGAAAATAAGTTTAACACCCAAAAACAAAAGGAAAATAGATAAAAAAGAAAAAAGAAAAGTTGAAATAACAAAAACATTAGTTAGTTCTAACTGACTGAGGGGGATGAAACTATGAGGAATCTGGAAATCTTTACCATGTCTCAGCAACTTTCCTTTTATTAATCTCACATAAAAATATTAACTGAGATTTACAATTTTTCCTTGCACATGAAATATTTGTATCAAAATTCATAGCCATGATAACGAAAAATGACAGTGCTCAGATTAGTTATAAATAGTTTTATTCCAGTTAATGTTTGTATTATTTAGTTAGTCTCTGGAGTCATCTATCTTAAACATGATGTTGTTTGGTCTGTACTATGTGCAAAGCCATAGGGTAAGTTCTGGTGGAGTTATGGTCTTTGACCACCGTTGTTTGAGGTTTTGAGAATGAGTGACCTGGAAAGGAAACCCATATGCACAGAATATGTTGAAAATTGGATAGTCGCAACCTGGGAATCTTGAATGTGTCGAGGGCCTGGTATCTTTCATCCCCTCCCTCGCACAATTGAAGGGCATGCTTTGTTATAACCACATTGCTAGTTAAAGAAATGTTTCTTTTGACTTCCTTTAGTCCCATGGTTATGAGTTGTTGTTCTCAAGTTTCTTTTACTCTTAGTAAAAAAATTCCACAACATTTGTTTTGACAGATTTGGGATACAGCTGGTCAGGAAAGATTCCAAAGCCTTGGAGTTGCTTTCTATCGTGGTGCTGATTGTTGTGTTCTTGTTTATGACGTGAACTCAATGAAATCATTTGACAACCTTAATAACTGGAGGGAAGAGTTTCTCATTCAGGTATAACTTTTATTCCCTGTTAAATTTTATTGAAAATAAATTTTATTGGTCCTGTGGGTCCTCCCATGATTTATTAATTACAATTAAAAATTGAAATGTATCATAAGTGATCACTTGAGGACTTTGTAGGCGAGCCCTTCAGATCCAGAAAATTTCCCGTTTGTTGTTATAGGAAACAAGATTGATGTAGATGGTGGAAATAGCAGAGTGGTATGTATTTCCTGGAATTTTTTCTCTTCTATCTTTATTTATATACACACTCATGTAAACATATACAGAGATGCACATGATATTTGTCCCATGCATTTGAGCCTGCATGTAATTGTCAATTGTCCAGGTTTCAGAAAAAAAGGCTAGAGCTTGGTGTGCATCAAAAGGGAATATCCCATACTTTGAGACCTCTGCCAAGGAGGGTATCAATGTGGAAGAAGCTTTTCAATGCATAGCAAAGAATGCTCTCAAGACTGGGGAAGAGGAAGAGATGTAAGTGAACAGAAACCTTATCTTGATAAGCCTGTATATATGCTTGATTATGCTTTTTTATGATCCTAATTTTATGTTTTTCCAGAAACATCTTTCTGAATTTTCTTTTAGATACTACATTTAATGGTATTTAGCCATCATTTTTATCACTGCCTAACCAAATGAGTGGTGAAGGTTTCTCGAGTTAAATTCTTAATGTATTTGGCTTTAGTTAGGCTTATCAGAATAAGTATTTGTTACCAAGCTCACCGTCCTGGATGCTGAAGAGCTGTACCGACTTCGTAGAACCTTTTATATAACCGGAATATGTTGCTTCACGGTGTCCTTTACTAATATGTTCAACTACTTGAAAATTACATGTCAGTATCTTCATGTCTAACTAGTATCATTAATGCAGCGAAACTGTTTGTTGGTTCTTGTGGTTCTGAGAATTACTTATTTGCTGAAGATGAATATCCCTGTTATATAATCAAAGTTTGCTGCATTATATCCTCTACGAATTTACCAAACTGCTTGGAAACTTTCAGTATCTCAAGATCATAATAGATTCATTATTGCAGAAAAGTGAAAACGCTCTGAAAATTATATATTTGCTGAAAGGCTTTATTGTTAACGCTCTAATTCCAAAATTCACCAGTTAATTTGTCTCTGACCCGTCTTTCATCTTGTTATTTTGCCTCTGGTGGGATTTTTCTGCTTTCTGAAGATACTTGCCAGACACCATTGATGTTGCGACGAATAATCAGCCAAGGTCAGCTGGATGTGAGTGCTAAATATTGTTCCTGATTCTTTCCCAGTAATCAATAAGTTTTATCTTTCGAAGTACTACAAAATATTGTCATTTTAATTGGTACTGTATGCAACTAAATTGTACATTAGTGTTTGTGTGAAACAAATTGGTTCCATTAATGTTATTGGGTTTGCTTGTAATGTGCCTTCTGTGTAAGTACTGTTTGCTTTGATGAGTAACATTTGAATTCTCACTGTTCCCCTTTACTGTTGAGTGTTGACTGAGGGCTTTTCCCCCATCCCCTCAGCCAAAAAGGGTAAAAAAGAAAAAGGAAAAAAATAAAATAAAGGAAGAAAAAACGATTCGCTGGATTCAATTTTGCTTAAGCTATTCGGATGCTATATACTTCAATTGTTGAGCTATGTTATGAGAAATGGTGATCGCGCATATGGACCACAGAGGGACAGCAGCTCACATGAAAATTCTTTTCCTAAGCATGATGCGTATAGATATTTCTGGTTTAACTTCTGAGTCATTATCAGTTTGTATGCTATATGGGTTTGGTTTTTGCGGTGGTTCTGAAGATGGGGCTTGATTTGGTTTTTGTGTTTGGAGCTTGACGATTATCGGTCCGCGACATCTTCAGAGATGAATAAATGCTTTTATTCTAGGACAAGTTTCATAAATGCCTTCCAATATTAGGTTATAATTTATTTTATATCCAAAAAATTGACATTTCAGAAATATTTTTTTAAAAATTAACTGCTGTTAATTTTTTTTCTTTTCAATTTTTTCTCTCTTTTTTTTTTCTTCCTTTTCACCTAATATAATCCTTTTTTTCTTCTCTTTTTTTTTCTTTTTTCTTTTTCTGATTTAGTTTTTATTTCTCTTTCTTTCTTCACCAAAGTATGTTTTTTTTCTCTCTCTTTTTTTTTCTTTATGGTTTTGTTTTTTTTTCCCTTTTCTCTCTCCTCCACTGAATCTGCTTTTGTTTCTTTTACATTTTTTTTTTTCCCCTATTCTCTCTACCCTCACTCTTTATCTACCGAATTGATGAGGAATTTTGGTCATTTATGGAAATTTAAAAGTAGATAGAAAATTTCAGCCTTTTTTCTAGGTTCGTGGGGAGGATCCAAAGAAACAAAGCAGAAAACAAATCCAATACAAATACTGATAAAAAAGCAGCCTACCAACCAGCTAATTAATCTTTCGTATCAAAGCAAAACTGACTTTTTCTACAGGGACTCAGTCTTGCTTCCATTGCCTTGGCCTTTGCTATGCTTCGTTTCACCCCTTCTTGGGGCTAGGCATCTAAGAGTAAATTATTTTCATGTGCAGCAACATAGTCTTGCTTGGATTTAGTCTAAAAATCCATCGAGGACAGGGAACCAATAAGAAGCCTTTGTTATTTTTGTTTGGTTGTTGATTTTAGGTGGCTTGCTGAGATGGTGAAATTTGTTTGGATCTGTGGACACTTGATGGAAGAGAAGGAGAGAAAAGGGAGAGAGGAAAGAAAAAAAAAAGAAGAGAAAGTAGCCTCAATGGAGGAGTGAAGGAGAAGAAAGAAAAAAAAAAAAAAAAACAGAGAATAGATTAAAAAAAGGAAAAAGAGAGGAAAAGAAAAAAATAAAAAAGATTTCGGAGGAAAGAAGAAGAGTATGAAAAAAATATTTAAGAGAGGAAAGAGGGGAGAGAAGGTTAAATGACCAATCTACCATTAGGCCTGGCAATGTGTCGTGTTGAACCGTGTTCGTGTCGTGTCAAATTTTGTTTACCCGAATCCAACCCGTTAAGTTTTCGTGTTAAACCGTGTTCGTGTCGTATCGTTTCGTGTTCGTGTTGTGTTTTATTCGTGTTTACTAGACATGTATGTGAGTGTTTTATTTTTTTATTTAAATTAATATATATTGTCAAATGATAAATCATTACCAATTCATGTCTATTAAGCCTAAATACATATTCAAATGATATATTAAACATTTAAAAAAATATATATTAACATACTAAAATTTAACATAAATAATAACTCTTAATTTAAAATAAATAAAATATTACGAATTAAAGCTATATTAAATATTTATCGTGACTAAAAAACAAAATATGCATTTCAATTATAAATTTAAAAATATTCAAAATATTATAAAACAAACTAAAATTAATTTAAAAATATTTAAAATATTATAAATCAAACTGAAATTGTACATCCAATATAAGTAATAAAAAAGATAGAATTTAAAACAAAATATTAATATATATAAATAGATATAAAAATTGTAATTTTCCAATGAAATAAAATATAAATTTTATAGTTTTCTAAAACTAAAAAAAAGTAATGTAAAAAGTTAACTATAATGAAATAATTAAATTAATATTTTTCTTATCGTGACCCAGCGTGTTAACGTGTTTCAACCCGTTTTTTTATCGTGTCTTATCGTGTGACACTGATATCAATCCGACCCGATATCGCAGACTCAAATCCGCAAATTATTGTGCGTTTCGTGTTATCGTGTCATGTAACATTTTGCCATGTCTATCTACCATTCTAAGTGATTGTGGTTTGTGAAATATTAAAAATCACGAAAACTGACTTAAAATTAGCATCGCAACGATATTTATGAAATTTGCCTTTTATTTTGCTTATATATATCAATATTCAGAGCCTTTTTTTTTTTTTTTTTTTCTTTCTTACTTCTCCCTTACAGAGTTGTCTGAAACGGTTTTTTAAGTTCTAATTAGGGCCTCATTTGTGATTATATGAATTTTTGACATGGAACGGTGGACGTTGGCTAAAGATAAAAAATAAAAATAAAAATTTAAAATTATCGTCATTATGAATCCATTTTTAAAATAAATTATTAAGTGTATAGATTTTTTCAGCGCCTGAGAGACGAGAGTTCTAATGGCATTTTCCAGCAAGAGGATACAAGTTTTAATTTTGTAAGACTGCGGAAATACTTTTGTAATTAAACCATTTAAAAGGTGCTAGTGTTATTTACCATAATATATATTGTTATATTGAATTAATTATAATATTATTTATATCAAAATATTTAATTAAAAGACCCCATCACTTCTCGCCTAAGGCCACAAATAAAGTTGGGCCGACACAAGACAGAAACTCACTTGGTGTGTAACTAAGGTGGTAAACAGAGCGAGATAATGAATGTACTCTGTTTGACATTCTCCTTCAAAAGCTCTTTGCTTTGTTCCAACGGAAGAAAGTTTATACTGGCTAGGAAGGTCGAATTGAACTACCTGACATTGTTGTGGAGGGAAATGGTACAGAAGGGTTAGGAACTGCTGGTCCCATGGGTCTCGACATTGGTGGCCTTTGGGAAGTCATGCTCATTGGGGGTCTTGGAACTGAGTTTGCAATGTTCGTGGCAATTCTATTAGGCAAAGATGGTGGCATTGCTCTAGACGAGGAAGGAGGTACGCCGAGTCTGGCTGCTATGATCTGTGCTCGCTCATGGTAGAGCCGCTGCCTCGATCTGTCCAGTTGCTCCCTTACCCTCATTACAACATTTTCCATATCATTGAAAAAAGCCAACTTCATTTCCAACTTTTGCAGCTGCAGGTGAAGAAAAACCTCCAAAGGAGTAAACTTCTGTAGTTAACACAGATTAAAATTGTGAGAAACCAGTTCATCTAAGAAGATTACCTGCTTTTCTATCAAAAGCGTTGAAAGTTGCCGTATTTGGTCTTCTTCCTGATTTGCTAGGAGTTTTGCCTTTACTGCTGCCGCCGAGATAGCAGAAACTGCAGCACGTTTTATTTTATCAATTTTGGGGACATCTTTTGTCTCTGTACTGTCTTGTTTCTCTTTTATAGCATCTCTATTTTGGTCCTCACCTGCAAATAACAAAAGAAACTGTGAAAATTAGCAAGCTATGACTCAATACCACATAATTTCTTTTTGGTTGAAATTGTAAACTGTTACTAATAACATTCCCGTTAACACTATTATAGTCAACAACCTACTATAATCTGGAAGATCCAAAGGAGAGACAGTTTACATACTTGCTCCACTTTCAACTGCTGCATTAGATGTAACCAATTGAGGAGGCTCATTCTTTTCTGAGTGCTGAGTATTGGACACCATATCGACATCCTTTGGTGTCTCTGAAGGTTGATTGGGTTCTCCAGCTGAATTGGAGGTCACTCGATGCTCTGGATCATTATTTTCTGAAGGAAGAGAATCAGGCACTAAATCTACATCTTTTAAAGCTTCCATTGAATGGGAAGGCTCCGTCACTGAATTTGAGACAGCAAGTTGCTGAGCCTCATTCTCTTCTGCAGGCAGAGAATCATCCTTTGATGCCTCTGTGGGTTCAGAATTTGCAGAAGAGCCTTCTCCTGACTCCTTCATAGAATTTGCTGGAAGCTCTGCCTCAGATTTTAAATCAATTGATTCTCTCATGGGAGATGTTGGTTGGTCCTTTGGTATCTCAGGATTGCTTGATGTGCTCAAATTACCAGGTCCAACTTCTTCAATTGAAACTTTGACATCCTGTTCTTTGGCAGAATCTAATTTCCCTACTGAACCACTAATTACAGAACTTGACAGTGTCTTTCCTTCAGGAGTAGAATCTTCATTTTTCTTGTCATGACTACCATCTAATAAATCCTCTTTGTGGCTTCCCTCTCCCTGTGTTTCCTCTTTCTCAGTCTCTTTATTATCCACTTCAGCAACAACACTGCAATTTCTTATTATATCAAACACTACAACAAAAACTGAGAGAAATATATGCTCCATTTAAAATAACATACCTATCCACACTGTCCTTATTTCCTTTTGGTGGATCTTCCAAAAGAAAGCAGTGTCTAGTAGCCAGCTCAATACTGGAAGAGTTTCCAAATATGGATTTTAGCGAATTATGAGCTGAAGCAGTTGCAACTTCAGGTCCTATCAAACGTGCCAAGAAAATAGCCTGAAAAGAAGCAATAAAACAACCTTTAAGTAATGACATATTAGCAGCCATTTTGAACGTCAAAGCATGATCTTGATATTTTATCTAGAATGGAAAATACCCATCTCAATATCCTTGGAAGTTCAATTAATAATGCAATATAATATAATATGGAGGTCCATTCAAATGACTTTCCCAGAGGAGCTTAAAGGTAACAGCGGAGGAAATTCAGTCAAATAGTTATCAAAAGTTTTGACGACAAGAAGAAATTCCTGAAAGTGCTTAAACTTAATAATGTGACGAAGTGAACATAACATATTAACCGAAACAATAATGATTTAGTTCAAAAATTAATTGCAAAAGAACATTAGATTGTATAAAAGAACTTATGCAATGTGCTAATAACTTCAATTTCATTTTATTTTTTCTTGTTGTAAACAGGTTCCAAGTCTTGAAGCCATTTGTCACTCACTTATTGACCTGCTAATTACCTAAATAGATATATTGGTGAACTTACCAATGCCATGACAGAGTTTCCCACTTCTGCAAATGAAAGTGGGCCATCAGGTGTTGAAGAGTAGCCCACTGCTTCAAATGCTTCCTTAAGAGCCTTCAATGCACAGTTTTCACCCGTCTCCTCACCAACTTTTACTTCGCTCAAATCTTCCACTTTTGAAGTTTCCTGACCAGCTTTCACTTCATTTGTAGCTTCTGGTTCCGAAGTGTCCTGACCATCTTTAACTTCTGAAATATTTTCTTTTGATGCCTCCATTGGGGAAGCTGGGGACTGATTCTCAATGGCACCCATCTTACTGGCTTCGGATGCATCTTTGGGAATCAACGAATCCTTCTCTGTTGAATCCAGATCTTGAATTCCTTTAGAACTGGCATCAATATCATCGTCACAGTCAAGAAAGGTGTCTTCGATTGGCATTTGTACAAAGTGCAATATACATTGGGCTTTTGTTTTTGTAGCAACGTGTTCTGCAATTTCATTCCAGTTTTCCTTATATAGTTCCAATGCTTCAAGGAGAAGGAGAGTCTCCTGATCTGTCCATTTCCCACCACTTACACCGGGAGCCTCAGCAGGCTCCATGAGAATAAAATCCGAGGATGACATGCCAGAGTCAAACTTTCCATTATTAAAGCAATCGGTACATAAATCAAAATCTGCCTGTCAAATAATAATATAACACAATCAAAATACACCTCATTGGAAACTATTATTATTCTTAAAAAAAAAAAGAGCATGTAATTAATATATTATCATATCCCACTCATACGACAGTTACGTGGCCTTCTTATCCTCTTAACGAAACATAATTAGCCATAATCTTAATCTTTGGTTTCTAGTCAGAGCTTTGACAACTATTCTGATTCCTCAGCTTTTAACAACAGAAACTACCTGTCTGATTCTTGTGGTACTAGAAGCAAGTTATGCAGGTACGGGGAAAAAGCTTAAGCAAATTGAACAGCCCATAGAACTTTGTGGGAAGTTAAGTGAACTTGAAAAGCATGTTATAAAAATATATATAAAAAAGTATCACTTTACACATAAAACAAGATACATCTTCAGAAAAAAAGGGAGGTTCAAGAGCATGATTAATTTGATATCTTAAAAAAAAAAAGATTACATCTTTTTTAAAGATTGGAACTGTCAAATGAGAGTCCCAGTTTTTTTATTCGATTAACAAAGGCCATGTAATATACATACTAGAGCCTGATATTCACCAGATAATTTACAATTTGCTAGCAATAAGATGGTATTGATTACGCATTGTGTTCATACAACTATAAAATCAATTGTAAAAATGCATAAAACAAATTTGCAATGCAGCAGCACACTAAATATTTTTTGTACTATGATAAATAAATGAAAATTTACACATAGCAGCAAATTTAATCCCATCCAGAAGCAACATGATAGGACAAGTGACAACCGATTTCCAGTGTGTAGATCATAAAAAAGGTGATTCTGAAACTTGTACTGCCTTATAATCTATTTATTAGTTATGAAACAAGTGACAGAGTGAGTCATTCACTTCTTCTACTGTGCCGTTAGTTATTAGTACTTGTTTATTTCTTAAATGATGTATAATCTTGTCCTTTTCTATTTTCAGGACTAATAAGTAGATAAACACATTTATAACATTAAGCATATGTGATATGTAATCTCAGACCTAAATGTCAGCCTGTGTAGATTGGATCAGCCTATTACGCAAAAATTTGACCTTAAATATGTGAAATTATTAAAACCAACCAACCTGCTTCTGGCAATGGTAACGCTTGCGAGAGCAATCAGCTGAACAGGAGTTGCAGTGGTACTCAACAGATGGTCCCTCAGACCTCACCAACTCCTCAGCAACAGCAGATTCTGGAAACCACCCAGAAGGCACAGCTGGAGTTGTTATATTAGTCTTGGGAGTGACACTCATAGATGATTGTAGTGTTTCAAAATGATATAACTTATCAACCAAAGAATTTTTTTCAGCTGCATCATCACCATCAGCAGCAGTCACCTCAGAGCTTGTTGGTGGAAATGGGTGGAAATTAATCAAGCCCCAGTGATCCAAAAACTCCATTACCTCTTGTTTTGCTTCTGAATCTCCAATTTCAAGCTCAGACAAGTCTTTAAATTCAATCTGTGTGCTTGCATTTGTGTGAAATTTCTTCATAATCCAATTACGAATCTCCAGGTACGTATCAGCAGTCCGTGTCTCAGACTTCCCATTAAAGAAAGATGGCAATGTGCTCTCCTCAATGAAGTGGATATCAGTCCACGAAAACCAACCTAAAGCAGAAAGTAAAAAATACATACATTGTGACCCAAAAACTCCCACATTTTAAAATATGAAAGAAAAAAGTATTTTAAAACGATAACAAAATGATGTTCGATTGTTTTTAAATCACAAAATCAATAAGAGACCCATAAAACAAGATATCCAGCATATAGAAGTAACAAAAATTTCAGAATTACAAAAAATAAAAAAGAAAAAAGAAGGAAAAAAAAGAACTTCCAGTTAATCTTCATTGTTGCCTTTCAGAAGAACTTCCAGTTAAACTTCATTGTTGCCCTTCAGAATTCCAGTTTTCAGGCATTAAAAAGAGTCCGCAATATTAAGACTAAAAAGAAGCCAACTCCAGAGCTTACTTCAACGAAATGCACACAAATTACGGTTTCATAATACGAACCACAAGGCACACAAAAAAATAAAAAATAAAAAAAATTCAATTATAGTTCTTTGACCTAATTGGGATCTAAGTAATCAAAAGCCTACTATAGTCCAAAATTTCATTTCATTTTATCTCATTCACCCTCCTCAGAAACTAAACAATCAGCAAGTGATTCCTTGTGAAAACGTGTTAAGGAAATAGGGTTTAGAAAAAGGCAACAAGACTCACCACAATGACTAGGAACCACATGAGCGCTGGCACCACGAGATCTAATGGCCTCAAACTCCGCTTCAATCTGAGCCTCCAATGCCTGCAACTCGCTCTCCTTGTTCAACTCCTCAGCCAATGCCACCATTGCCTCTCCTGCCGAGGCCACAGACAGCCTGGACTTCTCCGCCGGCTTTGTGGCAGCGCCTGATGACGCAGCTTCGCCGGCGGCCAAAGCCGAAGCGAGGTAGCTGGGGCCTTGGCGAGCCCTGGTCAACGGGCCGTTGTGGATCGGAGGGTGAGAGAACGAAGATTTCTCTCGAGTAACGCGTTTCGAAGGTGTGGATGAAGAGCCCGACGAGCCGGCACCACCGGCTTTTCGCTTTTGGGCTCCGCCTCTGCGCCGTGATGAAGCCGGCTCGGAGGCCGGCGAGTCGATACCGGCCGCCGTTAGGGTTCCGGCATCTCGGCGTTTTTCCTCCATCGACGGGCTTTTCTGTTTGGAGCGATTGGTCGTGTAGCCGAGAGTGTGATTCTGTGTGTTCGTCTCCAAAATCTGAAGATATGGACTGCTAATGTAGTTTAATATTATTGCCAGAGCTGCATTTCCTACTCCCACTCAATTGTAAAGCATCTCTCATTTTGTAGTTAGGTGTGAAAGGTATGGAAGAAGTAAATTTTTGTGTGCAATTAGCAGCATCAAATTTAATCAAAATTTTACTTTCACGGTGTTAAAAAGTTTAGATTTTTAAAATTTTTATAAAATAATAAAATATTCAATTTAAATTTTTAAAAAATTTTAAATTTTTTTAAAAGTTACGAAAATATTTAATTAATTTTTTTAAAATTTTTAAAATTATAAAATATTTAATTTGTCAAAAATAAAAATATTATATTAAAATTTATATTATACATACCGCCTTTCGCCATTATATTTAGTTAATAAATTGAATCTCCAACCTAAGCAGTTCTCTCGGTCAAAAGTTGAAACTTTTACCAATTTATTTAGCATTCATGGGTCTTTATATCAATTATCTATTTGTTAATAATTAATAATTTTTTTATTTTTGATAAATATAATATTTAATTTTTTTTAATATATAAATGTACTAAAGTGCAATAAACCAATGATTTGGTTTGAAAAAATGACGTAAAAGGCTTTTTTCTTTTATATTTTTTTTTTACGTTCATTTAGTTTTGTTTAATATGAAAGTAAAATATCTAATGTATTTTTAAATAAAAAAAATAAAAAGAATTATAAAATTTAGATACTATTTTTGAAATAATTTTTTTATGGAGATAATTTATATTTTTATTTTTTTAAAAATATTTTATTGACGTAAAAATATGTAATTATGCTACTATGAAATCTATATATTATATTTAAAAGTTAATGAAAATCTATTAAATTATTATTTTTTTTAAATGAGAGTCGATAGAACTGTATAAAAATATTTAAAAATTATGTGAAATAATATAAAAGTCTTTGAACATGAAAGTCTACGAAAGTCTTCAAAGTTTATAAGAATCATTAAATTTTTTTTATAAAATTCATTCAAAGTATATGAAAGTCATTAAAAAAAATTTATAAAAATCATTCAAAGTAAATCATACTTTTATAAATTCTACAAAAGTCTATTAAAGTTTATAAAAATTTATAAGTATATAAAAGTCTTTTAAAGTCCTAATTAAATATATCTCTCTTAATCTTGTGTTAGGTTGTCTTTAGTGGTCATTCTTGTTTGGTATAGTTGTCTCATGTAAATAGAGATTTTGATTGTAAAGGTGATTTTTAATGGTTGTTTGATTATAATTTTAAACTGTATTTTTAACTGCTAGTAATTTTAAACAGTATTTTTTGTTTAATTAAATCATGAACTGTGAGATAAAAGACTATCCATATATTGTATTATATAATCATGCAATTTATGGATAAATGCGAAAAAAAGAAAAAAGAAAAATGGGAATTGCCTTTTTTGCTTTTTTTTTTTTTTTTGGGATGAATAATTGCCTCTCTTTTTTGCTTATTGCATGGTGCCAAAAGAGGACAGCGAATGAGAGACTATCCATATAATATATTAATGAATTATAAATCATCATGCAATTTATGGAAAAATGTCGAAAAATAAAATAAAAATAAATTGAAAATGGAGAATTGTCTTTTTTGTTTAGGTATGATTTCATGGGGCCAAAAGAGTATAGCTAATGAGAGTAGATCTATATTCTTATTTAAATTATGAGAAAATTACATTTAGGGTACTGAGCTATATCAAGGTGTTATACTTAGGTACTTAAATTATTTTTTGTTGCAATTAAATATCTGAACTCACATTTTTCAACATCGTTAATATTTTTCGTCATTTCCATCCATTTTGTCCATTAAAATCATGTGCAAACCACGTGTAGAAAAAACACAGAGGCAAAATGCATCATTTCCTCTCTTTGTTCTTCCCTCTTATTCTTTTATTTGAATGTTGCCGATTAGAATGAAAATAATTAAAGAAAAAATTATTTTCTTAATTTTTCCTCAATTTTTTCCTTAAGAAGAAATTATAAAATGAATGATAATGATCTACCGAATTAAAAAGGCTGGGTGAGAACTACCATATGAGAAGGAAGAAACAACCCAAAATCTTGCATTTCATTGCTTTTCTAAAAACTATATGTTAAAGAACCCAAATCCCCAAAGGCATTTTCTTTGAGTTTCTCATTCTTCATCCAAATCCTAACCCAATGAGAGCCACCCACCTCCCTTCACAATAGCCTCCACCAAATCCATTCGACCAGCATCAACCCGCTCATAAACTCCAAAACCTTTGTCTCTAATTCAACATCCCATTTGCCATCCTAGTTCTTGCACCGCCTTACAAACCCCTTATCATTCCGGTAAAACCTAACCAATAAAATTCTATTTTCCGTCTCCCAGAAAAAGTTCAAGGCCAAAAACCTCTGTTGCTTCCTTTAAATGGTGGGTTTCACAGCGCTAAGAATGGAAGGAAAAAATTGTGGGTTCAATCCAGAGAAGGAACAGAGAGAGGCGTGCAAGCGAGAAGAAGGCGCAATGAATGAATGCATGGCTCAGGTATTTCAACGAATAGTTGGTAGTCAAGATAAGTGCGACATTTGCAGGGTTAAAAAAACTCTATTGAAAATCACACTAATAGAAGAAGAAAAAGAACAAGAAGATGAGAAACCAAAAACGGAAAAGAAGAATGAGAGAATTTTTTATGTGAATCCTAGTGGAATGGATTGTTCTACAATGGTTCAATGGTTACGAAGTTGACCTCGATCCACAATCCAACGAAAGATTGGAACCTTGGTATAGAAACTTGACCCGTTGTCTATAGGAAAGACAAGAACCTTGCTATAAACGCCACAATCAAAGCTTTGTTCTTTGATTGATAAGTTGAAAATTTGTTCTTTAGACAAGCCAAAGACAAGAGAAGAATAATTCTCAAAATAATTGGTAAAATCTATTGTGTGTTATTGCTGGCCGAATTTTGGCATTCTAAATAGAAAAAAGCATTGTTTGCCAAATATGGAAATAAATCCTAAAAAGAATAGGAAATAAAAGACTAACATACCCTTAATTAATAAGCTAAATTACAAGATAATTTTAGGCTCATGTACGCCTACTCTTTAATGTAACTCAGCAAATTAATAAATGTCGATGTCCTAAGCCCATCCATAGTTTTGCCGGCCTTTTATTCAATGCTTGTTGAATATAAATTTCCAAAGCCTTCTTGAATTGCTTAGCTCGATTACGTGTCATAGAACCTCCTGGATAGCTCAAACCATCATATGGACCACCTCCTCTGGATGGCTCGATGACCTCATCATTCCCTCTCTCTTTTGAAGGATTTGTTCTCAAATTATCACATGCATCAAAATGAGAAAGGTCAGACACATTAAAGGTACAACTAACGTCATACTCACCAGGAATATCAATCTTGTAGGCGTTGTCATTAATCTTTTCAAGTACTTGGAATGGACCATCGCCACATGGCAATAGCTTAGAACGCCGTTGTTTTGGGAACCTCTCCTTATGCATATGCAACCAAACCCAATCACCTGGTTCAAACACAACTTTTTTTCGTCCCTTGTTGGCTTGAGTGGCATATTGCTCGGTTCACTTCTCTATGTGCTATTGTGTCTTCTTATGCAATTGCTTGACAAATTTAGCTTTTTATGCACCATCTAAATTCACTTTTTCATCAATAGGAAAAGAAGTCAAATCTCAAAGAGTTAAAGGATTAAAGCCATAAACAATTTCAAATGGAGTAAATTTAGTAGCAGAATGTATGCTTCTATTATATGCAAACTCAACATGCGGCAAACATTCCTCCTAACTTTTTAGGTTCTTTTTTATTAATGCACGTAGCAGGGTAGACAAAGTTCTATTAACGACCTTAGTTTGACCATCGATTTGAGGATGACAAGTAATAGAAAATAAGAGCTTTGTACCTAGTTTCTTCCATAAAATTTTCCAAAAATAACTTAGAAACTTAGCATCTCTATTGGACACAATTCTCTTAGGCATGCCGTGCAACCTAATAATATCCCTAAAGAACAAATCTGCCACATACGATGCATCATCAGTTTTCCTACAAGGTATAAAATGTATCATTTTAGAGAACGATTAACTACCACAAATATTGAATCCATATCCCTCATAGTCTTCGGCAATCCTAAGACAAAATCTATGGAAATATCAATCCAATGATGAGTAGGAATTGGTAAAGGCGTATACAACCCATGTGGTTTAGTGGTAGACTTAGCTTGTCGACAAGTAATGGCCACACATGAACATATTCTCGCCATATCCTTTTTCATGTGTGGCCAATAAAAATGTTCATGTAATACCTCATATGTTTTGAAGACACCAAAGTGACTCATCAACCCACCACTATGTGCCTCTCTCCCAAGCAACTCTCTAAGTGAACACTTAGGCATGCATAACTTGTTTTCACGAAATAAAAAACCTTCATGCCTATAAAATTTACCAAAAGCTGTTTTTTCACATGCACTAAAAATGCTACCAAAATTGTCAGCATGCTCATATAATTCTTTAATAAGCTCAAATCCTAAACATTTAGTATCTAGTGTAGAAAGTAGTAGGGGTGGGCAAAACCGAACCAAACCGTTTAAACCGAACCAAACCGTTGCTTTTGGTTCTGTTTGGTTTGGTTTGTAGAGGATAATGGTTTGGTTTGGTTTGGTATGTTAAAAAACCGCCATTAATGGTTTGGTCTGTGGTTTGGATGATTTTTAGACCAGACCAAACCAAACCAAACCGCACTTAATATTATATATATTTTATAATATTTTTTTTATTAATAATATATATCATTCAATAATATATATTTTTTTAATATTTTTTTATTATTACTATTTACTAGTCAGTTTTAAATTTTAATATATATATATATATTTAATTTGATTATTTTAATTTTAAAGTTTTTTTTTTGGTAAAATTTTAATTGTAAAGGTAAAAATCTGAAAAAACCCTAATTCCCTAAGATACCAATTTTGAGTCCCCCCCGCGTCTGCTCTGCCTCCGCCTCCCTCCACTTTCAAAATCTCCACGGCACTCCTTCCCTCTAGCCTCACACTCACGCCGGTCTCCGACTCTCCGTGTGTCCGGCCTTCGCCTCCATTCTCCGGATTCAGCTTCTCAGTGTTCACAGCGTCACACTCACGTCTCAGTGCTCCGCCTCCATTCTCCAGATTCAGTTGCTCACAGCCCCGTGTCCGGCGATCCCCCTCGTGTCTGAACTTCGAAGTGTCTGGAGATCCTCACCTCCCTTCGGCCTTCCCGTTATTTGCACGTGGCGGCTCAGACCCAAGCCAAGGCAAGGCAGTCCTTCGGCGATCCTCACCGTACGTTCTCTCTCTCCTTAGATTCAACAATTTGTTGTTTTCAGTATTTTTTGAATTCTTAAGAATTTGATGTCAGATGAAATTGCCGTGTGTGTGTGTAAACTTTTCCTTAAGAATTTGAACATACTAATAAACATTTTTTTTTTATATTCATGAAAGCAGAACTGTTTGCTGCCAAAAAATTTCAACTGGGTCATATACTCGCATGATTTGAAACCACTATCTTAGACACATTAGGGCCTGATTTACTTTACTAATTGAAGATATAAGTTAGTGCCATATGAACCCAGATTTGTCTTAAATGTTAACACACATACATGTAATGCATGTATTTTGTTTTCGGTTGAATGTAGAATGTGATTGTTGATTTCGGTTGAATGTAGAATGTGATTCTGTTCCAAATGGTTATTTTGATTTCAATTTCAATATTCATTTTGAATGTGATTTGGTTTCTGCTGTGCCTGCTGGTAATTTTGATTTCAGTTTCAATATTCATGTTGAATGTGATTCGGTTGCTGCTGTGTGCCTGGCTGCTTGCTTATTATTTTGATTTCAATTTGAATATTCATCTTGAATGTGATTCGGTTGCTGCCTGCTAGTTATGTACCCATAATTTATGATTTTGTTTTGTCTGTATATGTGGTTTAAATAGGTTTAAAATGGAGATGGACCATTTAGATGAGTTTGATGAGGTTGATGAGTTTTTTGATGGTCATCTATCCCCTGAAGTAGAATTAGTATCTCAAGCCTCAGAACAAGTAGATAAACCCGATTCTAATACCAGCAAAAGAAAAGCTTTCAGGCCCAAATCTGATGTTTGGGATCATTATTCGAGAATTGAGAATACTGATAGGTGCAAATGTAAATATTGTGGTCGAGATTATAAATGGGATCCAAGGAGACTTGGGACTAGTATGTTGCGCAATCATTTGGTTACCCAGTGCAAGAAGTATCCCTATAGGTTGAAAGATAAACAACAAAAATTGATTTCTTTTGAGTCTAAGGTTAGTGAGAGTGGTACTAACAGTTTAGTAGCTTGGACATTTAGCAAAGAAGCATGTAGGGCTGCATGTGCTGAAATGATTGTTGTTGATGAGTTGACATTTAGTCATGTTGAGGGACGGGGGGTTTAGAAAGTATTCTAGAACTTTGAACCCACAGTTTGATCCACCATCCCGTAGAACAGTTTCTAGGGATGTGTTCCAATTATTTTTGGATGAGAAAATGTCTTTGAAAAGATTGTTGTCTTTGAATAATCAAAGAGTTTGCCTTACCACGGATATTTGGACTTCCATTCAAAACAACAACTACATGTCCCTTACTACTCATTTTATTGATGATAATTGGAATCTGCATAAAAGAATCTTAAATTTTTGTGTGGTTAAAAATCACAAAGGTGAGACAATTGGAAACGTGATTGAGGATTGTTTGCTTGAATGGGGTATTGAGAGGGTTTTTACCATAACGGTTGATAATACTTCTTCAAATGATTTGACTTTTAAATATTTGAAAAGAAAATTGCAAAATTGGAAAGGAGCTGTTTTGAATTGTGAATTTATGCATGTTCGTTGTACTGCACATATTGTGAATTTGATTGTGAATTTTGGATTGAAAGAGATAAATGACAACATTGCTGGAATCCGTAATGCTGTTAGATATATTAGATCATCACCTTCGAGGTCAAACATTTTTAAAATGTGTGTGGAAAAAGAGAAGATTGAGTGTAAAGGTTATTTGGTCTTAGATGTGCCTACTAGGTGGAATTCCACCTATTTAATGCTAAAAACTGCTTTGAAGTTTAGAAAAGCATTTGATAGGATGGAAGATGATGATCGAAACTATAAAGAATACTTTGATAGTGATGAAAATGAAAGGAGGAGAATGGGACCACCTAGCAGTTTAGATTGGGAAATTGCTGAGGTTTTTGTGAAGTTTCTTGGTATTTTTTATAATGTTACATTGAAAGTAAGTGCTTCTTTATCTGTTACCTCTCATATGTGTTTTCACTCATTGAGTTTAATGTACAATAATCTTGTTGATTTGAGTATATGTGAAAACAAAATGATGAGAGATATGACGGGTAAAATGTTAGAAAAATTTAATAAATATTGGGGTTCACTTGGAAATGCCAACAAGTTGATAATTATTGGAGTTGTGCTTGATCCGAGGTATAAGCTTGATTATGTCTCTTATTTATTATCGGATGCTTATGAAAATGAAGAGGTTGAAAAGTTAACTAAGGATGTGAAAGACACTTTTGTTCGTCTTTATGAGTTCTACAAAAAGGATGAATGTGAGAAAGAGAGGGAAAAATAGTCGAATATCAATGATAACCAGCCGTCAAAGCTTGATGCAATGGCAAGTGGAAGTAAAACTTTGGATGGTGATAACATGGAGGATATTGAGAATTGGTTGCTTTTAAAGAGGTCACAATATCTAAAGATGAAAATGGGTCTTAAAACTACAGATTCAAAGAATGAGGTTGAAAGGTATTTATCGGATCCATGTGAGGGTGAGAGTGCAGAATTTTTGAAGTTTGACATATTAGCTTGGTGGAAAAACAGCAGCATGAAGTATCCAGTAATATCTAAAATTGCAAAAGATTTGTTTGCTGTTCAGGTTTCTAACGTGGCTTCTGAATCTTCATTTAGCACGGGAGGTCGTGTACTCGATCCATTTAGAAGTTCATTGAACCCAAAAATGGTTGAGGCTTTGATTTGCACTTAAAATTGGATGTGCTCTAAACCTATGGAAGTAGATTATAGAGTGGAAATGCCAGTGGAAGATGTCAAATACTATGACAGTATTGACTTTTGAATGTGGTAAGTGGTAACTATATTTATAAAATTATAATTGTTTTTTTGCTTCAATTTAAATATTATGTCTTTCTAATATTTTGTGTTTGATAAATGTAGCCATCATTGACAGCTTCTTCTTGACTTCATAATGTATTTTGAGAATTTTTCTTCTTAGTAGATGTGGCTGGCTGACTTTGAGAACATAATTTAGAATTTTTCTTCTTATTATATGTGGCTGGCTGACTTTGAGAACATAATTTGGATATTTTTTCTGTTTATGTTTGGGATGTGTTGTAGTGTACAATTTTTAGTTTGGATTGTTATATTTTGTTTTAATTTAGATTTTGAATTGTAATATTTTTAATTTGATTTTAGTATTGTAGTATTTAAATTAGTTTAAATTTTGGACTACAAAATTAAATTTTAGTCTTATAGATTAAGTTTGAATTATAAAATTAAATGTCGCAGTCCAAACCGTTCAACCAAACCGAACCAAACCGTTTTTGCATGGTTTGGTTTGGTTTGGTTTGAATGGTTTGAATGGTTTGGTTTGGTTTGGTATTAAGCCAAACCGCAAACAATGGTTTGGTCTGAATTTTTATAAAAAACCGGACCAAACCAGACCGCGCCCACCCCTAGAAAGTAGAACATACATCATTGACAATGCGTTAGCCACTACATTGTCATTACCTTTCTTGTGCTTGATCACATATGGAAAGGTTTCAATGAACTTCACCCATTTGGCATGTCGCCTTTGGAGGTTTTGCTGCCCCTTTAGAAACTTCAGAGTTTCATGATCTATATGAATCACAAACTCTTTAGGCCGCAAGTAGTGTTGTCTTGTTTCCAAAGCACGAACTAAGGCAAACATCTCTTTGTCATATGTTGGGTAGTTCAATGCTCCACCATTCAATTTCTAGCTAAAATAAGCTATTGGCTGCCCACCTTGCATTATGACAGCTCCAATATCCGAACCTATGGCATCACATTCAATTTCAAAGGTAGCATTAAAATTCGATAAAGAAAGCAATAGAGCTTGAGTTAATTATCTTTTAGAAAATTGAAGGCTTGCTCTTGCTCTTTTTCCCATTTGAAGCCTATAGTTTTCTTAATCACTTCGGTCAATGGTGCGGCTATTGTGCTAAAGTCTTTCACGAATCGTCGGTAGAAACTTGCCAATCCATGAAAACTTCGAATGTCCCTAACACTTGCAGGTGTTGGCCAATCCCAAATGGCTTTGATTTTCTCTTCATCAACTTCTATGTCATTTGCACTAACAATATATCCTAAAAACACTAATTTATTAGTAGCAAATAAACACTTTTTGAGCTCATAGGACCTGCAAAACTGACTTAACATGGTCAACATGTGCGTTAAGTGTTTTACTATAAATTAAAATATCATTAAAGCAAACAACTACACATAGGCCAAGAAATGCACGCAACACATGGTTCATTAATCTCATGAATGTACTAGGTGCATTAGTTAAACCAAATGGCATTACTAACCACTCATACAATCCATATTTAGTTTTAAAAGCAATTTTTCATTCATCGCCCTCTTTCATCCTAATTTGATGATGCCCACTTTTCAAATCAATTTTTGTAAAGACACATGCACCATGCAGCTCATCTAACCTAGGAATATGATGGTGACACTTTATCGTAATATTGTTGACAGTGCGACAATCAACAAACATCCGCCAAGTTCCATCATTCTTAGCTATGAGTAGCACCGGAACTGCACAAGGGCTCAAACTATCCCTAACATATCCTTTTTCCATAAGCTCATTGAATTGCCTTTGAAGTTCCTTTGTCTCTTCGGGATTACTCTCATAGGCTGATCGATTTGGTGTGGTGCCTCGGGAACTAAATCAATTTGATGTTCGATTCTCCTAATTGGTGGCAATCCTCCTAGTAGATCATCGGAAAAAACATCATCACATTCCTGCAAAACAAACACAATGCAACTAGGAACACAATTGTCAAGGTCGTTAGAAGAAAATTAGGCCTCCTTATAAACAAGCAACATCATTGGCTTGTTCAAGGTCAAAGTTGTCATAATTTCACTCTCACTCGCAAAGAAATTGTGTTGTGTTTTTTTTCTTTTTTCAAAAGCTCACTTTTCGCTTTCTTCCCACTCATTTGTGTTTTGGAGCTCTCAGTCTCACTCGTGCCTATACTCTTGGATTTGCTCTCACCATAGGTCTCTCTTTGCTTTTGTAATCGTAATTGGTCTTCATATACCTCGGTAAGAGTCATCGGCATCAATGTATGTGACTTTCCCTTAAACTCAAAAGAATGTCGATTTGTGTAACCATCATGTGTCACTTTTTGGTCAAATTGCCATGGCCTCCCAAATAATAAGTGACCGGCATGCATGGGTACCACATCACAAATCACCTCATCTGAATACTGCCCAATTGCAAATGGAACCACCACTTGTTTCACTACCTTCACTTCACCACAATCATTCAACCATTGCAGCTTGTAAGGTCTTGGATGCTTCAAGGTCTTCAATCCCAATTTCTCCACCATGAGGCTACTAGCTACATTGGTACAACTCCCAACATCAATGATCACACTACAAGCCTTTCCACTTGCCAAACAGCGGGTGTAGAACAAATTGTCACGTTGTGGTGATTCATCTTCTTATTTAGTTTGCACACTTAGTACAATTTGAACTATAAAAGAATCCTCTGTTATGGCAAACTCAGAATCACCACCTTCCTCCAATGGCGGGATCTCATCTTCCTCCTCCTTTTCATTCTCAAACTCAAACTCACCT
Source organism: Ochetophila trinervis (assembly GCA_003254975.1). Classification (NCBI taxonomy): domain Eukaryota; kingdom Viridiplantae; phylum Streptophyta; class Magnoliopsida; order Rosales; family Rhamnaceae; genus Ochetophila; species Ochetophila trinervis. Next base: position 231,476 of record QANX01001650.1, read on the forward strand.
CCCTCATTTAAAATCATTACACGCCGATTAGGACACTCTCTAGCATTGTGACCCCTGCCCAAATACTTAAAACATTTAATATCACGACTCAGTGTATTTGAAGTGTTGGGTTTACCTGAAAATTGGGTAAAGCTGGTCGTAACCTTCTTAGGCTTCTTGTGTTGTGCCACAGACCTATCATTCCGAGTAGGCATTTTCTCACGTCTATTCCAATTTGGTTTGGAATATGTTCCCGCGCTTGGTACTCCACGGGTGTGCTTGGTTAGCCTAAGTTGCCTTTCAATTTTAATTACTTTGTCCATCAACTCTTTCATCTCCACATAATGTTGTAATTCTACCATGTTAGCTATCTCATTGTGTAACCCGTTTAAGAAATGTGCCATGGTCGCCTCTCGATCCTCCATCACATTAGCACGAATCATAGCTATCTCCAACTTTTTGTGGTACTCTTCAACACTCTTGCTGCCTTGTGTAAGCCTTTATAATTTCTGACACAAGTCCTTATGATAATGGTTCGGAATGAAACACTTCCTCATCACAGCTTTCATGTCATCCCAGGTTTCAATTAGTCTTTTACCATTTCGTCTCCTGCTAGTCACTAATTGATCCTATTAAACAATAGCATAGTCAGTGAATTCAACAGCAGCTAGTTTTACCTTTTTAAACTCAGAATAATGTTGGCAATCGAATACCATCTCAACCTTTTTCTCCCACTCGAAGTAAGCTTCTGTATCATTCTTTCCTTGGAATGATAGTATCTTCATTTTGATGTTGCTCAAGTCATTATCTTCCTCACGATACCTTGGTATATTCACTCAGCCTCCATAGTCCCTGTAGGATGGACCTTTAATGAATTCTTCTTGTGCTTCCTCCATGTCGGCTTTATAGTTGTCTTTAAAACCAGGTTGGTTGACCCACTCCCTCTCATGGCAGCCCGTTGGTGACCACCCCTATAGCCTCCACATTGTGGTTGTGGTAGGTCTTGATTGTCACCTCGTTGTGTGCCCTGCCTATTCTTCACTCGATGTATCCTTTCCTCCAGTCCATCAAATTTTAAATCCATTTTTGACTCTATCCTAACACTCATTTGCTCAAACTGTCTCGTCATTGCCTCCATAATTGCTTTCATATCATTAGAAGCTTCAAGCCCTCTAAGTTGAGAAGTCTCGCCTTGTTGTGACATGATTTCAGACCTACAAAGATTAGTTAATAATAGACCTCACCATTCACTCCCTCGCGTGTTTCACTCTAAATATTGGCACTCCACTTGTGTTTACGCTTAATTCAGACCTACGGCTACGTCCAAATCACAATCCAACCTCTCAAATCAAATTACTAACTAAGGTTTGTAGCAAGATTATAGAACAAAGAAAAAAAGAATGAATTTAAATGGCCAGAAAGGAAATATATATCTATATATATATATATTTTTTTTTTTTCACTAGGACTTGTTAGTTCAAAACAGCACGTCCAGGACCAAATAATCTAAAGAAAAAAATTTAAGAAGTGATTTTGTACTTTTTTTTTTCGGACTGGCTCACATATTTGTCTAGGCGCGACCTCAGGCCCAATCCCAGGCGCTTGCTACTGCGATTTGGCTTTTTTTTTTTTTGGACTTGCTCACAGACTTGTCTAGGCATGACCCTAGGCGCAATCCCAGGAACCTGCTACTGCTTTTTTTTTTTTTCGGGAGTAGCTCACAGACTTGTCTAGGAGCGACCCTAGGCTCAATCCTAAGCATCTGCTACTGCGATTTGACTTTTTTTTTTTTTTAAACAAAGGACGAAGATTAAAGAACAAAAATCAAAGATCAAGGAACAAAGAAAAAAAATGAAGCAAGAACGCTAATAGTTACGGGTTAAACAGAAGTGAAACAAAGATTAAAAAAAAAACAAAAAAAAAAACAAGAAGGAAACCGCAAACTCTAATGGTTACGATTTTTTGTTTGTTTGTTTATTTGCGGAGAACAATTAAAGATAGATAAAACCTATAGATTCCGTGCTCTAATACCAACTGATGTGAATCCTAGCGGAATAGATCGTTATACAATGGTTCAATGGTTATGAAGTTGACATTGACCCATAATCCAATGAGAGATTGGAACCTTGGTATAGAAACTTGACCCGTTGCCTATAGGAAAGACAAAAACCTTGCTATAAATGCCACAATCAAAGCTTCGTTCTTTGATTGATAAGTTGAAAATTTGTTCTTTAGACAAGCTAAAGAAAAGAGAATAATAATTTTCAAAATAATTGCTAAAATCTATTGTGTGTTATTGCTGGCCGAATTTTGACATTTTAAATAGAAAAAACATTGTTTGCCAAATATGTAAATAAACCCTAAAAAGAATAGGAAATAAAAGACTAATATACCCTTAATTAATAAGTTAAATTAAAAGATAATTTCAAGCTCATGTACGCCTACTCTTTAATGTAACTTAGCAAATTAATAAATGTCAATGTCCTAGGCCCATCCATAGCTTCGCCGGCTTTTTTATTCAATTCTTGTCGAATATAAAGCTCCAAAGCCTTTTTGAATTGCTTGACTTGTTTACGTGTCACGGGACCTCCTGGATAGCTCAAACCATCATATGGACCACCTCCTCTGTATGGCTCGATGTCTTCATCAATTTTTTCCTTAATTTTTTTCATTCTAATCAGCAAAATTCAAAGAAGAGAAGAAGAATGAAGAACAAAGAGAGAAAATGATGCCCTTTGCCCCTGTGTTTCCTCTACACGTGGTCTGCACATGATTTTAATGGATAAAATTGGACGAAAATGACGAAAAGTATTAACATTGTTGAAAATTGTAAGTTTATGTATCTGTTTGTAATGAAAAAAGTTCAGATACCTAAGTGTAATACCAGATATAATTCAGGTATCCCATATGTAATTTCCTTTTAAATTATTTAATTTTTACAATGTCCATATTGTAACTTATAAGGTTTTTTTTTTTTTTTTTTTTTTAATCTTTTTATTCTTATAAAATAAGAAGAAAGGGATTTTAGCATCTATTTTCAAATTTAAAATTACAAAATTATTATTAATGGTCATTATTAACTGTCCTGTCCAAAAAAAAAATTATATTTTTTAAGTTTGAATATGAAATAATGCAAACTAAAATACTGCAGGTTACGTCAGCACGAAAATTATTCCATGAAGACTAGATTGTGAAGACTAGATTATGTGTTCTTTCCCCATTTTTTCTTTTTGGCTGAGATCTTATTTTCCTTTTTCATACCTATAAGTCTGGGATGCATCAATAGATCAAATGAAATAACCTAATGATTTACTAGTTGGATGATTTTTCTTTTTCCTCTTTTATTTTTTACCACTAATATTTAATTAATATGAACTTTTTGGTTCATTATTTATCTTTAGCTATTATATAGTAATAATTTATTATCTTTAGACAAAAAAAAAAAATTGGTTAAGGCACTTTGGTATTTTTAATTTCAAATTTTGCGAATTATGTTCTGAATTTTGAAAAATAGCGATTTAAGATTTTTATTTTTTAATTTGCTGACTGATTTAATTTTTAGTTTTGCCAAACAAATCAATAACAGTTTTGTCCATGAGACTGCTCTCTTCTCTTTCTTTATATACTCTATTATTTTCAATTTCGTTATAGAAACAAGTTATTGGGCAACAATTACCAATATTTGTTTGACCAAATTAGAAATTAGATTAATCTATAATAAGCTGAAAATTTAAAAGTGTAAATTGTTATTTTTGAAAATTGAATATTTAAATTACAAAATTCTACAAGTTAAAAATATCAAAGTGCAATTAACCCAAAAATTATAATGATAAATAAGTTTTTAGGGTTGATTGGACTTTAATACCTTCTAGTTGGGGAAGTTGCATTTTTTATTCTCAAGTTTAAAACGTTATAATTTAGACTTTCTTAGTTTTGATTTGTTGCATTTCCATGGATTTTTTTGGCAACCTAAGGTCAATTATACATTTATAGTTTGAAGGTATTAAATACAAAATTTTGAAACCAAAAGCCGATATTTAATAATAATGGTTACATAGGATGAATCTGTTAACCTTTACCCAAAAATCCAATTTGACCAATACAAAAAATTAAAATTTGAAAGTTTAAATTGAAAAATTAGTACTAATAAATTTCTGGCTATTAACACTAATAGGATGTTTCTAGATTATATCTTTAGTCCAAGATGTCACGTAAGAGCTTCAGTAACTATACAAATACCATATATAACAATCAATATATTGCAATTATCTTAATGGATTCACTTGTAAGTTTATTATTTTTGCAGTCATTAAAGTAATATTTATCATTTTTTTCTTTAATAAATTGGGAAGAAAATTTTTAGCACTAGCCGAATCTGGAGCTATCACCATTAATCATTGCCATCTAAGCTGTTCCAAAAGGATAAATACTTTGGTAAATAAATTTGATAAGTAACCATAGTACTATAGAAAAAATTAAAGGGGTAAAGTCCAAAAATACCAAATTAATTTATTTATTTATCAAATTTTAGATATTATAATATCTTACTTACTCATAGATTTACAAAAAAGAAAAATCTAATATCTAAAAAGAAAGAAAAGAGACTAGTCAAAAAATTATTCTATGCATAAAAACTATTAACTAGCTAGCAAATAAGTTCATAAGTTATCGTTTAAATTTTTTAAAAGTTTTACAGAAGAAATTAAACAGCAAAAACAACACGTCTAGCGTACGTACCTTTTATTGATCATCGATCACTATTACACTTTAAACACACATTTTATTCGAAAATTACCGAATTGAAAACATCGATCACAGAGACATATCACTCATTATCACATACAATAATATAACATGTATCTTGAAAAACACACAAATATATATAGAAAGGAAACAGCATAATTCAAAGCTATCTAGCTAGCTTATACCAAGCTACATATCGGTTTATGCTCCTTTACTTATTCTGCTCACTCATTGTAAACAGAAATATTAGGCCTTGGCTCAAAATCATCTGCAAATGGCTTATTAGCTTCTTTTGTACCAACAGTACGATCATCTCTACTTTTAGTTTCACCCTCATTGTAAGCCGAGATGTTTGGTCTGGGTTCAAAGTTCTCAGAAAAAGTTTTACTATCATCGTCGTTGTAAGCGGAGATGTTGGGTCTGGGTTCGAAGTCGTCAGCAAAAGATTTCACTTTTTCGTGGCAGTCTTTTTTCTCATTTGAATCTTGCTTTGGTACTACTACTGCCGCAGAATCCGAACGAACAAGCCCATGAATTGCCTCCGGCATAGGCTGCTCTTTCATCACACTTCTCCAGTATTCAGCTGGATCTTTTCTTGATTCTATACTACTGCAAAACTGCACAACAACCGAGAACAATGTTATATTATACGGAGTTCTATATGCAATTCCAATAGTTATAATCTATAGATTACATGTTGACATTAAAAGCTTTATATATGTGACGACAATTTCAGATTTATCACTAAAATATATTTTTAGTGACAATTCTAAATAAACTATAGTCATGAAGTCCTGGCCATATATATATATTTGGATAAACTTTTATAATCATGGGCTCAATATGTATTCAATTCATCAAGTTTTCTATGAAACATTTGCTTCCTATTAGGAGGAATAACAAGGTAAAAGGAACATTCCAGTGGGCAGAATTATTATTTCTTTAGACAATTAGTATTAGTTGGAAACCTCCGTCTCAATGATAGAAAGAAAATAAATAAATAAAGTAAAGAGGATATATAAATTAATGCTTACCGAAAGGAGTGAAAGGAGAGCTAATATGGCACTTGCAGATTTCATGACTGAAAAGACGATTGAGGTATCAAATTTCTTATTTACGTTTGTAATTTGAAATTTTTATGGATGGAATGATGTTAAACTCTTAGTATTTATAGAAGAAAATTAATAATATGAACATTGCCAAGGATGAATATGGATTGTTTACCATGTTCAAAAAATATTTATGATTGTTAGAGAAAAGCATAAAAAAATGATATATAACACACCTCACATCAATTTAAGTTTTTTGGATCAATAATAATTTAATTTGGTCAGAGCAAAAATTTCAGAAATACTGTGTTCAAAATTTAACAACTCCATAAAAAAAAAAAAAACACATGTGAAGATCCAAAAGTAAACCAAAAGAATCAAATCTACATGTGAAGAAAATTGCTAGAAAGAATGCTAAAAAAAAATGATGATCCACTTCCATCCGTTTATCCTAGTAATTCAACTAAAACAGAAAAATATAATTATTAATTAGAAATATTTACTATGCACAAAAAATATTATTATTAATATTTAATATGTACAAAAAATATTTAATTATTAATTAAATTAAATACTTTATTATTATTATTTAAAAAAATATTGCACCTCATGAAATCGAATTTTTTTACAATACAATCAGTTATAGCGTACAACCGATTATAAAAATAATATTGTTATAAATAAAATAACGTTATTTATAAATAAAATAAATATTTTATATTATTTATAAATAATATTTTTATATTTACAGACAATATTATTTTGATTCTTTCAGGACAGCCTGTAAAAATTTCTTATAAAATCACGTGAGTCATAATACATATTCAATTATAAATGATATAGACAGGGTATCAAAATATATTATATATGCAATATCTGATATCCTCTGCAATTAATTATAAAAAAAAAGATATCCTCTGCAATTTATGGGTAGTACGCCAAAAAATATTTATATTAAATCGTCCAATAATACGTAATGCGCCAAAATATATTTATATTAAATCATGCAATAATTCGTAATGCGCCATAAAAGCTCTTTGAAAATTGAAAATGATAAGGTTTGACTTTTCAAATCATTTTCCAAATAATAGGACAAAGTGTTATGGATGCTATGCTGTCAATTCGAGTTTGAGTTTTTAATCATATATATGTTAATTAAAATGATAATTTATGGTTTATATGAGAAGCCAAAATTGAAAGACAACGTTGCCATGCATCAGATCTCCTTTTCATGTAATTGTACATTGTCTTTGTCTTTTACCCATCCTATTAAAAATAGGGTGGGGTAGTTAAACTTGATATTGGTTTAAAGTTGTTTTGACCCTTGTATTTTGATTTGATGGAATAAACACTCCATATAGCATTAATATCTCCTTAACTTTATAAATATGTTATAACAGTGTCCCTTAACTTTTGAAAAAATTAATATTGACCACGTACGCAGACTTTTTAGCCAGGATAAATTTGATGCAGCTATATTTGCTTTTAAAGCCACAAAAGGCATGTTATGGTCAAAAGTAGTTTTGCCACAACCTTTCATGACAAAATTATTAGCCTCAGTACATATTGGCCACAACATGGTAGCGGCACTTAATGGGACTAAAGTTAAAATATATAGCCATAAAATATGCACTTTTAGCCATAATTTTTGTTGTGGCTAATACTCCTGTCTTTTGTAGTGAACGTAGTTGTATTTTTAGCTTTTCGAAGCATATTTCTGTTGCTCTTAAATGACTTGAACTATTTTTTTTTTTCCACATCCAATCTGAGCCTTTAGCATGTAAAAAATAAATAAATCTCCAAGTACCTTTTTATATTTATTCGGGCCAAGTGATATAATTACTGAAAATACATTTTTAAATTAGAATTAAGTACAAACTTTTCTGGCTATAATTTTGTTTTTCCAATTTGTAATAAAAAAACTACATTTTTTTTAATATAAAATGGTTAAAGATTATTTTTTTTTTTGGTAACAATGGTTACAGATTAGAGACTATAACTATAATGTTTAAATATTAACCAATTATAATTTCGTTTGGTAATGTGTTGGTTTTTATTTTTGATTTTTTTAGTTTATTTGTATGTAACACTACTACAGAATATAGCTATTGACGACGGCCATACTTTTATATAGACGTCGGTTGAAAAAGAGAGCCGTCGTTAATAAAATAAGACGACGGTTAAAAAACATCAACGACGGTTTTAACTGTAACCGTCGTCTAAAGTTACATCAAAGACAACGGTTACTTCAACAACCGTCGTTGATAAAAGACTAAAATACACGTGGCAGCAACGTTGTGGCCACGTGTATATTGAAGAGTATAGACGACGACGGTTCCTAAAGGAACCGTCGTCTATTGTTAACTTATCGACGACGGTTCCTAAAGGAACCGTTGTCTATACTTACATAATAGATGACGGTTCCTTTAGGAACCGTCGTCAATACTTTGTGTATACCTGGATATCCCAAAAAAAAGAAAAAACCAAAAAGACGACGGTTTTAAGCTAAAACCGT
>QANX01001650.1:240272-286310 GCA_003254975.1 Ochetophila trinervis
ATTGTTTTTAACAAATTGTGAATGCATTATTCCGTGAAAATGTTTAAATCCGTGCATTGAAAAGTAATTTTGTATGATTAGATTGTATATATAATCAAAAATTGTATAAATTATCCGGTGATATATATAAAACTTGATGATATGTATGAACTACCCGTGTATATATTGTGTGAAAAATTGTATATGAGAGTTTTGGTTTAATTAGTAATTTTGTATAAGAGTTTTGTAATTAGAATATATTTAATATTTAATATAATTTTGTAATGTATTTAAATGCTGCTGAAAAAAAAAAAAAAAAAAAAAAACATAGACGACTGTTCCAATATTAAACCGTCGTCTATATATTTGCCCCGTGGCATCCACGTGGCTTCAGTAACGTTTTAGACGTCGGTTTTAAACCGTCATCGATGTTTTATTAGTATTGATGACGCTTTATTAGACGACGGTTTCGTGTCCGTCGTCTAAACACGTAAGACGACGGATTTTCACCGTCGTCTTTGACCCTATTCTGTAGTAGTGTAAGTTGCTTACTTAAAATGTTTGTTAGTACTAGTTAGAAGTTGTTAAATTTTAATAGATATCTCAATGATTATAAGTTCTAAAGAAACAAAATAACATAAACAAAAAACTAACACAATTTAAAATTTTATTTGATTTAGAAAATTTTATTTATCTTTTAAATTTATATTTAGTTAAGATACTACTAACTAATATTTTAAGTAAACAAATTATACAAACTAAGAAAAAAAACGAAAAAACAAAAATCAAAAACAAAAAAGCCAACATAGTACCGAACCGCAACTATAAAATATAATTAACAAATAGCACATTACTTAGTTTAGGTGCCTTGTTTTGAATTTGACTGGAGTAATATGAACCTCGGGTAAACTCTTGAAAAGGATTAATCTTTAAACAATTAAAAAGAGAAGAAGATCAGTTTCACTCTAATATACGTGTTTGTCTGTCAATAGTTAATTAGTCGCACCATCTGGCTTTGTGCGACCCACCTACCGAAGACTTTCTCATCAGGTTTGGACATCAAATTCATGGTCAAAAGTTGTCAAATGTGGCTCTAACAATAATGGAAATAAGCAGTCTTTTTAGTTTGGGTTAAGTACAACCATTTTACACGGTTGGTTGTATATATAATTATTATCTATAAATAAAATAATATTATTAATAAAAAAATAATATTGTTTATAGAGTAATATATTAATATTATTTTATTAAAAATTTTGTTATTTTATTTATAGACAATGTTATTTTATCACAAATTTTGGTAATGTTACTTTATTTATGAACAATATTACTGTATTTACATATAATGTTACTTCATTTATGAATAACGTTATTTCATTTATGAATAGTAGTTGTACCTACAACTATTTTACATGGATTGTACTGTAAAAAATCTCTTTAGTTTGTTTTTATTTTTTATATTTCCAATAAAATGATTGGAAATATACATTTAGCCAGCAGTATTTGGGTAGTGCCAAAAACAAAAAAAAAAACAAAAAACAAAAAATTTTATATCACTGCAGGTCTTTAAACTATATCGCGATTTATATTTTCGTTCTAAATTTTTTTTTCTTACTTTGATCATCAAACTCATATTTTCGTGTTACCGTATATTTTTTTTCAAGTTTCCGTCCATTTGAACTATTAAAATGCATGTGCAATGCATGTGATGTCCATTTTAAGGGTAAAATTGTAATTTTAAGAGTTTTTTTTTTTATACTATAAGTCCCTAAACTATATCGCGATTTACACTTTCGTCCTAATTTTTTTTTTCACATTTTGATTTTCAAACAAATATTTCACTCAGAAAAGCTTACACATGAAGTTTACGCTGATACTTCTCTCAATCTCACACTCTCTCATTCATGCAAACTTATTCTCTCCCTTTCTTTCTCTAGCTTCATTCGCAGATACAAGAAAAAAATTGATCAAAACGGTTTTGATTTTGAAAAAAAAAAAGAAGGTCAAATATTGAATATGTGCTAGAAGTTAAGTTTGAATAAATAAATGATAGTAAATTTGGATGGTTGATTGCATAAAACGACGTCTTTTTAGTTTCTAGCATTTAGTTTTAAAAGTAATTAAAAATAAAATGACATCGTTTTAGTCATCTTCAAGCTTGGAATGGGTTCACGTGTCTTCTTGTATCAAAAATGGTTCAAATTGATGGAAACTTGAAGAAAGACTTACGGTGACACAAAAATATGAGTTTGATGATCAAAATAAGAAAAAAAAATTTAGGACAAAAATATAAATCACAATATAGTTTAGGGACTTGAAGTAATATTAATCCAAAAAAAGAAGAAGGAAATTAGGACTATATATCTCTTTTTAATTGGCACGTCACGACCTACTTGTCTATTGTACTTCTTTTAAAAGTGTTAATCGTGTTGTTTATAGGGTCTTAAGTTCAGGAATGTATCACATTCAAGCGTAGTTTATATTCATTCGAGCTAAAAAGGAGCTTGAAAATGGACGCTTTTAGGGTTTTAATTCCGTTCTTATATACAATACTAGAACACCACTTTTCTTGGATTTTTTGGTGGTTTAATCCACGTTTCCATGGGGATCCACATGCACGTTTGTGGTCACTCATCCAAGAAGCATGTTCCATTCTTTTGGCTAATAGACTATTTTAACCTAGCAATATACTCTGATACTATTTATCAGAGTTCACTGGCGAATTGAGTCTTCTCCCAAAAATGATAACTAAGTTGTTTTTGAGTTATAAATCCACTTTCATATATCATACTAAAACAAGTTTTTGCCCCATGTGATAGTTTAACTTGATATTTTAGATTAACTCCCAAATTCGAAGTTTTACATGGTATCAACATCCATATGTGCTACATTAGGTACATGTCACACACACACACACACACACAAATATATATATATATATATATATGTACACAATAATTCTATCAACATAATTTTTTTTTTCAGAATTTATCTAGAACAATGCACATCTATAAATGGATAGGCATGATGAGAGAAAAATTAATATATATATATATAGGCATATTATGTTAAGCTTTATATCTTTGTTTGGTTATGTTCTGTTTGTTTATTTATTTTAAACCTCAATTTCATATTTGATGTCTTAAATAGTTATATCTTAAAATACCTCTTTCTTTTACAAATTTTGCAGATATGGTTATATATATATATATATAGTTTTGCTATAAAATTTATATGTTGGAGAATTTATAGAGTCCAATATATGAATTTTTTTAAGTTTTTTTTTTACATAATACTTCTAAATGCTATAAATTTTAAAAATCTATTAAAAAAACAAAAAAATAACTAAAAAAAGATGACTAAAACACCAAAATATACCCGATTGTTGTGTTTTGTATAAATTTTATTTTTATTTTTTTAATCTAATAGTTCTAAATGCTATAAAATTAAAAATTAAAAAAATTAAAAAAAAATTAAAAAAAAATATCTTTGTTAGGGAGCTTATAGAACTAAACATATGTGTTTTTATAACAAATTCTTATATATAAAAAAAAATTGTTTTGAAATTATAGAAAATATCTATTAAATTTCAATTTTGTTGCTTCGCCCCTTAATTACATATATGGTTTGAATAATTTGCGCCAGTCACATTTTCTTATGTATGAAAGTTGATTTGTGTTCTCACCACTTGGTCTTTTCTCTGGATGATTATTAACTTTTATCCCAAGCTTTTAATAATTCAGTGTAAAATTTTAAGTGGTGTAATCAATTTTATTAGGCAGTTCATGAGGTTCTTAATGAATTATTCTTTTCCTAAAAAAAGTAATAATATTAAAAGATAAAAAAATTAAATACTACCAATTAAAAACTGCCATATTAACAATGGATCCTATAAGAAATGACAAATAGCAAAATTCTTTGCACAATGATAATAAATTTGAACTTCCATATCTTCATAAATAAAAATTCTACCCATAACAGTACTACTTTATGAATTTTTTATTTTTATTAAATCATCTTCCATTTAAAAAAAAAGGTCAAACTGAAAATATGAAAAATAGATAGAGTGATAAAATTACTAAAATTACACCTCGATTTATATTAAAAGTGCAATTCTTAATATGAATTTCACCTCCCTCAATCTGTAATAAAAAAAAAAGAATATGGAAAATAACATGTGCCAACCATTGAAGTAAAATATTTCTCTTAACACAGAATTTGGGAAGCAATTAATTTACACTATATCTACATCTAAGGAAGAAGAACCAATTATGCCTTACAAAAAGAAAAGAAAGAAAAGAAAAGAAAAAAGGGGAGAAGAACCAAAAAACCGTAAGACGAAAGCTATGACGTTGTTCAAATTATTATTATTATTATTTTTTTTTTGAAAAAATTCAAACTATTATTAATTTGGAAACAAAAACACATCGGAAATGATACAATTACACGAGGCTATTAAATTGTAATCGATTAAAAAAAGCACCAACGAGACATCATCGACGCATTTGCGACAAGAAAATATCAAAATCAAGCAGACTTTTTGTTCACAAAGGATGAATAAAAATGAGTAGTCTTGCAATCACACAGTCATAAAATAAAAAAATGTCACATCCTATGCATTTTATGTTTTGATTCTACAATTGATTTTTTAGAAAGCGATATGGTGAATTAGAAAATTCTTTTTATTTTATTATTTATTTTTACTGTGATGGTAAAAAAATTATACCTTTCAAACTTTGGTTGAATTGTATATTTTTTTATACTTTAATTTCCCTGTGCTTGTAAACTGATATAACTTTGGGTATGTTTGTGCCCTTCAGGGGTTTGGAAGATGAGCAGGACGAGAAGGATTTCTATTAAGGGAAGAGCGATGGGTTTAGCACTTGCTTCTTCCAGTCTCTTACTTCATCTACTGCTTCTCATGGTATAAACTGCACACTGTTTTCATTCTTCTTCATGCCTTTTAATTGAGAAAAAAATTATATTTACAGATTCTTAATTTGTTGTTTATAGCTTTCAAATTTTAGCCATGTTATATCACACAAGATAGAAGAAACAGGATTTGAAATTCATCTATAATTAACAATTGAGAAGGCATAGACAAATTCAGGGGTTTTACTTTTCCATCAACGTTTCAACACTAAGATTTGCAAATTTTGCAGAGTGTTCATGGTAGCGAATCGAGGCAGAGTGTTGAACTCAAGAAATTTGATGCTAAGCAAAACAGTGATGATCATCATGTAACAAGCACAGAGCATGTTCATTCTCATCAACCATCCCATATGGATCACATGGACCCCTCGGTGATGCTTTTCTTCACCATGAAGGACCTGATTGCAGGGAAAAAAATGCCTGTTTATTTCCGCAGGACAAACCCTTCAACTTCTCCTCACTTTTTGCCAAGAGAGGAAGCCGATTCGATTCCTTTCTCGCTGAAAGAACTCCCTAAGCTTCTTCAACTCTTCTCCTTCTCTAAAAACTCTCCCCAAGCCAATGCCATGGAAGATACACTAAGGCAGTGTGAGATTGAAGCTATTAAAGGAGAGACCAAGTTATGTGCTACTTCCTTGGAATCCATGCTTGATTTTGCCCGCAGTGTCTTCGGATTGGATTCCGATTTCAGCGTGGTAACCACTACCTATCGCAGCAATTCAGACATCTCTTTCCAGAATTACACAGTCTTGGAAGCTCCAAAAGAGATTTTAGCATCTCAGATGGTAGCATGCCATTCCATGCCTTACCCTTATGCTGTATTCTATTGCCACAGCCAGAAGAGTGAGAACAAGGTGTACAAGATTTCACTAGGAGGTGAGAATGGTGAGAGTGTGGAAGCTGTTGCTGTTTGCCACATGGATACGTCGCAGTGGAGCCACGATCATGCATCGTTTCGCGTGCTTAGGATTATGCCAGGGACTTCCCCTGTGTGCCACTTCTTTCCAGCTGATAATCTCATCTGGGTTCCAGCACCTGCTTTGTTAATGTGATAGTTTGTTTCCTACAACTACTACTGCTTAATGTGGTTGTCTGTTTGTTGCCTACTACTACTACTACTTTAAGTATGTGTGTGTGCTTATTTGCCAAATACAGTGCTAATAAAATGTAACCCAGATCAGTGGTTTTTATGCTGTTTCACAGTGTTTTGTGCAGAAAGAAAGGTTTAATTTTTGTGTATGAAATTCTCAATGGAAGGCTAGATTAATTCCTTACCAAAGTCGAGATAATCATTGCAAATTTATGCAAGACATTCATATTTTGCTTTCCCTGTTTTCATTTCTTTGTCCGCAATTTCATTTTTATGCATCTTTAAGATGATATTGATAAACTACCATTGCACATAAGTCCATTTTGCATATAAACATTTTAAAAGAATAATTAACTTTGATATTTGATAAATTAAATTAATAATATTCCTACTCCTTTATATTCCGGCTCTTCTTTATTTCAATGTGTAAATAATTTTTACATTGGCAAATAAAACTCAATTTCTATATGTGATGCGCTTTTCGATGTAAAAAAGTTTTCAACCATACCAATATGCTTGCTACACACATTCATGGCAAGGGGGAGCAGGAGTCCAGGGGATCAGTCATGGGCTATAATTATAGACCACCTTGTCTCCTCTGAAATCTTTCGCACCACAACCATCCAAAATCTTCTTGCTCTCTCAACTATACTATGAGTGTGCTTGTGGGAAAATAATGTTTGTAGTTCGGGAATACCCAAAATTTGCTCGTGATTGTGGGGACACTTAGTAAGCAGCACTAAAAAATTAATAATCCAACCACTAGTTTCCAAGAAAAAGTGCACCCATTTTGGGCTCAATCCCTTTATCAGTTTCTTTTTCTTGGTAAAATTCTTTATTAGTTTCATATGTAAATAATAGACCAAGCAATATATGTAAGATGGATTATTATTATTATTATTATTATTTTGTATTTTTTTTTAATACTCCCTTTTTAGCCTTTTTTGAAATTTTTACAGATTTTTCTAGATAGAGTTGTTAGATAAGCTTTTGTATTCAAATATGCAAACTTAAATTAATAAAATTTTATATAAATTCGCATCATATTAATGTATGGTATTGAAATTTACTTAGTTCAAATTAATAACTCAAAATCTCTCTCCTAGTCCACACTCCAAGTCGAAGTCAATATAAAAACTAGAAAGGGTAAAATGAGAGATTTAAATTACCTTGGGTTTATCTTTGACACTTTGACTGGTTGCTGAAAACAAGAAGAATGTGAATATTCTTCTTTGTTTATTCATTTTTTATATTTTTGGTATTATTGTATTTTTCTTTTTAGTTTTATTTGACTACTGTTTTACCATTTAGTTTTTCAACTTTTAAAATTATAATTTAGATTTACAATTTACAATTTATTCCAAATTAAATTATATATTTGATCAATATGACAATTCTATATGAGATGTTGGAGTATATATCAAATTGCAATTTTTTTTTTAAAATAAAAAAATACAGGTACTAAAAATTGTACTTTATTTTCTAATATTTTTTTAAGTACAATTATCCGTTCCAGTTTCTAAAATTGTTACATGTCCAAAAAAAAAATATAATAGAAAGTCAATTTCCATTTTTTGTTTTTGTTTTGGGTCATAAATTTCTATTTCATTCAACCAATAGTTATCAAATATTGTAACACTTATCTTATTTTTATATATTTATTTTTTATAAAACTATATATATATATATATAATTAATTAAGGATGACATTGCAACGACTAAGATATATATATATANTTACAAAACATACAGAAGAAACGTTTTGGAATGTCATATATATATTGGCAACTTTACATCTGAATCAAATTATAGAAATCACGGTCTTCTCGAGGATAAATGTATACCACAAAATAGTACTTTATTTATTTTTCATTTTATTTATTTTTGAGACACAGTACTTTTCATCAATTTGACGTGGAAATAATAAAGACTCCATTTTTGGACACAAGACTCCAGTTATGGTAATTTCCCCCCTCTAAGTAGGATATGCGTTTATATTCGGTGCATCTTACAATATGATTTTTATTTTATCGTCCAACTATTAATAAATCCATTTATAGTATAAAATGTTCCTTTATTAGGATCTATATACATTTCTTGGAAGAAGAATCATGCAATATGTGACGCTGTACTAGACGTTTTTCAAATAATTTGATTGGAAAGTAAAAGCAGAGGACAGCAAATATCATATATATACATGCTGAATTTGGAATTTGGATAATAAAAACACGCATGTCTAGGAAGGATATGATCATATAATTAAAATTAAAAATACTAGAGAAAAGGTTTTTCCTTTTTCTTTGAATTAATCTTTATAATTTAAAAAAAAAATCTCCCTGCTATATAACCAAATAATTTCTTAAACTTTTGATCTTAAGCAGCAGGATTTCTAACAGGGGAAATAATAGATGGGTCTCTGTTCCAGTCTCTTACTACATCTACTCCTTGTCATGGTAAACTCCAAACTTTTCCCATTCTTCATAGATTTTAATTGAGAAAATTTTAGCATATATATTTGATTTTTATTTGTTGTTTATAGCTTTTTAAGATTTTGATTATACACAAAAGAGAAAAAAACCACATAAATTGCGATTCGTCAAAAAGTTTAACCAAGTACAGAATTTTTTTGACACACACTCTCTCTCTATGAAAGTGTTTCAAATTTGTAATATTCATATGTATATTTAAAATCAGCCTTACATAATATCCACTACGTATGCATATTTTTTTACAGTGTGCTTATGGTAGTGCATCTAGGACAATGATGAATATGCAGAGTATGGAATTCCAAAGCAGTACTCAACATGACATGGATGATCATCATGACCATGTTCATACACTGTCATCATCATCCCATATGATGAATCACATGAACCCTTTAGAAATGATTTTCTTCACCACAAAAGATCTGTTTGTAGGCAAGACAATGCCAGTTTATTTCCGTAGGAAAAACCCTTCTACCTCACCTCACTTTTTGCCAAGAGATGAAGCCGATTCAATCCCTTTCTCACTGAGCCACCTTCCAAACCTTCTTCAATTCTTCTCCATTTCACCAGATTCTTCCCAAGCCAAAGCCATGGAAGACACACTCAATCACTGCGAGACCAAACCCATTGAAGGAGAGACCAAGCTCTGTGCTACCTCCTTAGAATCCATGCTCGATTTCACACGTGGCGTTTTCGGATTGGATTCCCCTTTCAGGGTTGTAACCACCAACTATTTCGGCAATTCAAATGTCAGTTTTCAGAATTATACAATCTTGGAAGTGCCTGAAGAGATGTTGGCTTCTAAGATGGTAGCGTGCCATTGGTTGCCATATCCATATGCGGTATTTTATTGCCACAGCCAGAAAAGTGAGAACAAGGTGTATAAGGTTTCATTAGGCGGCGAGAATGGTGAAAGAGTGGAAGCTGTTGCTGTTTGCCATATGGATACGTCGCAGTGGAACCGCGACCATGCCTCGTTTCGCGTGCTCGGGATCGAGCCGGGAACTTCCCCTGTTTGCCATTTTTTCCCGGCTGATAATCTGGTTTGGGTTCCAGCACCTGCAGCTTCCTCCATATTGTAATGTTTATAGGGTGACATTATGTCTATGCATATTGGTGTGTCTATATGCCAAACATATAGTGCTGATATTTGTAAGACTACCTGAATAATAGTTTTAGTGCTTTTTGACAGTGTGGTTTGGAAGATTAGATTAATTCCTTAATTTATTCTGCATAATTGTTAGGATGTTGCAAGAAAATTAATAATATCTTGCTTTTCCTTGTTTCTCATTTCTGTGTCAATATAACTTCATTTATGTGGATCATTCAAATGAATCCGATAAAGATTTAGTCCTAACGGTGCACATATAAGTGCCAAGTTGGAGGACAAAGCGCCAAAAAGAAAAATTGAAGGACAAAGTATAAGAAAAAGTAAAGATTAGGAGCAATTGTGCCAATAATTCTAATTTTTTTGGGAGCAATATCATAGTAGGTATAATTTATTCAAATAATGTTAAGAGATAGTTATACGATATGTTTGTTTGTTTGTTTATTTTTATTTTTATTTTTTTCATACACCATGCAATTAGTTTCCTAAATTTCATGATACAAACTCATACACCATCGTAATTTCCTAATTATGTTTAAAACAAAAATATATATATATATATATATATATATCACGATACAACTCACTACATATAACATACATCACACACACACAAACCTAAACCATATGGTTTACAACAATGAACCTCGTGCGACTAGCATGCTATATATATGACACATATAGCTTATTTTGACTTTGGAAGCATCAGCATGCTATATTAACATATAGCTTATTTGATTTGCAATATACACATCGACATTAAGCTGACGGGGGTGTTAATTAAACAGCAACAGCAAAGCACCAAGTTCAATTTAATTTATATTCTCACTCCACATGCACTAGTCTCTCTCTCTCACTCAACATAAACCGAATTCTTTGGACTTGGCTGCGCTGGTGTGTGAGAATTCTTCTGACTTGGCTCAGCTGATGGGTTAGTTCCTTTTGGAACTCCATAACCATTGTAAGGAGATGGATTATTTCCCTTTAAATCACCATAGCCATTGAAAGGAGACGAAGGGTTGTTTCCTTTTGGAACATAACCGCCATTAAAAGGAGATGGGTTGTTTCCATTTGGAACAGCATTTGCATTATTGTAAGGAGATGGGTTCTTTCCTCGTGGAACAGCACGGCCATTGAAAGGAGACGACGGGTCGTTTCCACGTGGAACAGCACGGCCATTGAAAGGAGACGACGGGTTGTTTCCACGTGGAACAGCACGGCCGTTGTAAGGAGACGACGGGTCGTTTCCTTTAGGAACTGCATAGGCATTGACAGGAGACGACGGGTCGTTTACTGCATGTGCATAGTGAGGAGATGGGTTGTTGTGTCCTTCTGGAGCAGCATCGCAATTGTAGGATGCGAGAAGTGAAATTGGTACGTTAACACGAATTATAATTGTGATCATCTCTACAGATGTGGCCTCAGATTCTGGTGTTTTAGTATTTTCATTATCAGAAACAATTCTAACATTGGGTGAGGATTTAAAGAGCTGATCAAAATAATTCATCATTGGATCTTCATTGGAATTCCTTGGTGCTGAATTACTCCAGGGAGTAAACCCATAATTTCCTGGTTCGTTTCTTGCTTCCATATTGCTGGCAAACTGCATGATAATTGATAAATAACAAGAGAGAAAATAAGAAAAATAAAATTGGGAGACATAAATTAATTAAGCAAGTGAGAAATGTGATAAGTACATTAGCAAAAGAAAAAGAAAAATAATCAAGAAAATATGATCACCTTATAATGCTAAGTCAAGTCTTAATAAAACTAATTAATTGATATCAATAGTGACAATACCCATTATTGAATTTTTATTATTATTTGTAAATTTGAAGGAAAAATAATAAGAGGGTTGACCATTAAATGGTGGATTGGATGGATAACGAAGACTTAAACCACATTAGCAGCGGATCTATGGTGGTAATAGCAAAATCATAAACTTTTTATTTTATTCTTTTATTCTTTTGTTATTTTCTATTATTTTCTCACCAGCTATATGAGAGTGATAGCCTATGAGACCAAAATGTATAGAAATACAACTAATGCTTACCAGAAGAAATGAAAGGAGAGTTAACATAGCAGTGCGAGATTTCATGGTTGCAAATTGGTATGTGGAAAAACTTCTACGTACTTTCCAATTTGATGTAGGATTTTCAAATTAAATTCCTTACTTATATAGATGAAATAAATAGCTAAAAACATTAAAAATTCTCTTCACAAGGACGCTGAATCACATTGGATACATCAAATTGTATAATTTCATTTTTTTATTGGACAGTGACCGAGATATAATATTATTTTAAAAAATATTATTTATTATTATTGATGATTCATCATCAGTGTAACATACATGCTATTTAGTATTTTAAATAATTACCATTAAAATAATTTATTTTTCTTTATTAGAATTTTAATATTAAAAAAATAAAATAAAATAAATTTTTTACAATTAAAATTTGCTATATAAATTATAGTTATAATGATGACAATCACCAATAATAACAAATAACATTAATTTACATTTTAAATTTTTATAATATCTCTATTAATGGACAAAATTCCCGTCAGAATTAATTGATTTGGGACAGTGCCAAAGAGAAAATGTCACTACAATTCCATAGTTAGATATATATTTTTTTTTGGTAAAACATAGTTAACTAGATTTGTATCTTCTTTGGCACTGGCCCTGCATAAATTTTTGAGATAAGCTGTATATGGTCCCCATTTGCTTCCTTTTCGTCGTCTTTCTTCTTGTAATTTCCACCTGCTACTCATGATTTTATTTTATCTTTTGAAGCTAGCGTAGAGTTTTCATAGACTGGATCAATTTGGAAATTCTTGTACATGTGACAAGGTAAATAAATATTGATTCAATCAACTCAAAGATACCATTTGATGACTAAAAGGAAAAAACGCAAATTTTTATATGGATCCCCTTTAAGATGCCACATTTACACAGAAAAAAACAAAGGAGATGTCAATTTATTTATAGAATTTAGATTATTAATATAAATAAAGGATTAGTAATAAATTATCCAATATAAATTATAAAGCTGAAAACCAAAAATCATAAAGGATACCAAACAAATGGTTATATGAACAATTTTGGAGGATTCCTCATAAAGTATAATAAAGTTAACCAGGCAGCATTTTTTTTTTTAATTTTTTTCCTTGGCCCCTTGCTAGGGAAGATATAAGAAAAAGTCTGGTTCGAAGCATATCTTTGGAAAGATGGACTAGGCTATATTCAATATAGCTTGATTAATATTTACAAGGAAGGGCTTTTTTATTTTATTTAAATGGTAATATTTTTATGGGGCAAAATATTGAATAACAATAATACTACAATAATAATAATTAAATAAATAAAAATGCAATTGTATTCAATATTTAATAATATTGCATTGTGCTTGCCGGTAGTGGGTCTAGAGATATACTGATTTTTGTATTCACGTTGACATAGCTAATTTTGGACGTCAAGAAATGGATAGATCTGAAAATGTGTCGTGGCGTGTTGTATTTGTGTCAAAATTTTTTTATTCAAATTTGGCCCGTTAAGTTTTTGTGTTGAAATATCTAAACCCAAACTTGTTCATAAAATTATCGTGTAATCTGTTATACAACACGTTAATACGTTAAACTTATTTTTAAAATTATTTTAAAAAAATGAAAAATATAATTGAATTATAGTTCATAGTCCATACTAAAAAATAATGAAACACAAACAAACATAAATATTTGTATACTTTTACAAACTAAAAATAAAAACTAAAACAACATACTTAATACATGTTAAAAAAAATAACAAACCACAAAAACATAATACTTAAAACCTTATACAAATAAATAATAAAAATTTAAAACAATATTGTTTGAAATAACAATCATACATAAACATATTCAATTTCAACCGCATCTTCATTTTTTTTTGGAGTTTTTTTTATGGTTAAATTACTAAATTGTCTTTAAAGATTAATGGGCCCATAATGGATTTTTGCGAGTCAACCCATTAATATCTGTTAAGAAAATATGTTCATAATTGATCAACTCGTTATTAACCCAATCCGTTTCAGATAAATCCGAACCTGTAAAAAAACGTTCGTGTTTGTATCGTATTAATAGATCGTGTTAAAAAATTTCAGATATGGATCATTTAGGGTTGGGACTTTTGTGCGAATAGAACCAAGTATGTCCACATGTTGTGTCATTTATTTATTTTTATTTTTTTAAGCTAAGAACAAAATATCTCAACAATGAGCTAAGATGAATATTTTTCTGTGATAAGTAATTCCATTATCATGGATCATCTAAATTTCATTACAACCTGGAAGCACCAGGCAGCGTGAAACTATAAACATAGTGTCATGTATATATGTTTAAAATGCATGACTGAATTATTTTAATTTGATTAAAACGGATATTTAAAATAATCTAGTTTAGTCATGTATTAGAGACCATGTGTATGTTGTACTAACTAACTTTGGAATCTGATTTTACTCGTCAATTATGGGGTTGTAACAAATACATGCTTCACTTATATATTCAAAACAATAATATTAAAAAAATTACATTGTTATAAAATAATATTGTGGCCAATGAAATGATAATATTTTATTAAAAAATTAATATGTCTAATTTATATTATTTTTTAACCAATAATATATTGCTAAATGGTTTGGTAAATGAATTTCCTAATAATTTGATTGTTCTACTGTGTTCAAAAATACATTCTTTTTTTTTCACATTTTAAAAGTATTTTATCCAATTAAATTGTCAAAATATCATCTCCAAATGATAACCCAATGGCTTCTCGGACAATGATTTCACTTTGATATTTTCGGAT
Source organism: Ochetophila trinervis (assembly GCA_003254975.1). Classification (NCBI taxonomy): domain Eukaryota; kingdom Viridiplantae; phylum Streptophyta; class Magnoliopsida; order Rosales; family Rhamnaceae; genus Ochetophila; species Ochetophila trinervis. Next base: position 254,714 of record QANX01001650.1, read on the forward strand.
TTCCAAAATAAAAAAACAAGATAATTGTTAAAATATCATAAACATTCTGTAACCAAAAATATTATGTCATTATTGGTGATAAATCACTAGTAAAATCTATATATTATGTAATATTTTAAGTTGTTAACATTAAATGTTCACTTTTTCCTATCAGAATTTTAGTATTAAAAAAATAAAATAAAATTAAATATTCTAAATTAAAATTTATCATCTAAATAACCACGAGTGGTTACAAATACAATTTTTTTATTAACTTTATTATTATTTTTAAGTATTATATTCCGTTGCCATAAATTATGATTAACTTGATCAAATAACGACATACAAGGAAGTTTTAACATTTTATTTTCAACGCAAACTGTGTCTAATTATAATAACAGAGTCATAAATATATATATGAATAACATGCTGTATGCGACCTTCCAAATTCAGCCACTGCTGACTTGCTTAATAACATCTTTTCCTTCATGCTTTGCTTCAAATTTCTCTTCTCTAGGATTCTTAAGAGTGTGGTAAATTATAACATTAGGACTATTATCAAAACTCTTAGCGAAACGATCTGTTTCATCCGAATCCTTGTAAATTATAACATTAGGACTGTTATCAAAATTCTTAGAGAAACGGTCCGTTTCATCTAAACCCTTGTAAATTATAACATTAGGCCTATTGTCAAAGTTCCTAGTCAAATGCTCCTCCATTTCATCTGAACCTTTGTAAATTATAGCATTAGGACTATTGTCAAAATTTTTGGCGAAACGTTCCGTTTCATCTGATCCCTTGTAAATTATAGCATTAGGCCTATTGTCAAAATTACTAGCGAAACTGCTCGAATCCTGGACAGAGGAAACATCTTGATGAAAAAGGTCTTTGATTGTTTTTGGCATGGTTTGGTCTTTCATGATGCTTTTCCAGTAGTCACCAGTGTCTTTTCTGGCATAGCTGAGGTCTGCAAACTAACATCTTACAAACTACAATTAGCCTTGCTTGATATTGATCATATACTTCAAGAATTCAACATAGTTTATTACAAGGACAAATATGCAACATATATACCCACACTTTATGCACACATGCATCTATATGTGTTTAATACAAAAATAATCTATTGGGCTCTATTTGTTTAACTAATATCTAGTATTTCTATAGTCCTATTACTTATAACAAACCATGATGCCACCTGGTATAAGCTGTTTGATGGAGTCTAGTAGATGATTTTGACATGCTTATATACATAGATATATGTTTTTATATATAAATATATATATATGATAATGGAAAAACACAGTGAAAGCCACTTGTTAAACCACTCTTAAACAGTGATTCAGAAAGAAATTAAGTTGGTGAACTTAATCATGAAGGGTCTCTTTGTGTATATATATATTTTGATATATATGTACAAGTTAAAATGGATATACTGTTGATAAAAAGTGAGTATAAGAATTGATGAAAAAGAGGAAACAAATAGTTTGCAAGCGAAGAAAGCTGTTACGAAATGCTTACCAAGATGACAGAGAAGTGAACGCAGAGGAAAGCTAATATGTACTTCATGTTTTAGGCTAACTAGTGAAAAATGCTTGGAATTGTTACATTTTTATAGCTGGAAAGTGCATGGTCATCAGTGCATTAGTCCTTAATTTTTCTTAATACATTGTAATTGCGTAGTAAAAATACCGAAACAATAATTAATAAGATATACTACATGTATATAAATGGAAGATATTGTAATAAATTTACCAATAAAAAAAGAATTTTGGGAAAATTAATTAACTTTATCTAATTAAAGAATAGTACAAAGATGCAAATATGTTATGTGGAAATTTTTTTTTTAATATATTTTGCTCTATATTAATGTATATTCCAGGAAAATTTTGCATATTCGTGAATGATCTCTCCTGGAGTACCTTATAAGGAACTTTGCATTCATTTGGCCAGGAATGCGCTTATCCATATAATTGTATAAAAATAGAAACTTATATACTATGTCTGTGTATGCCAAATATAATTTCTGATATTATACGTAAGACACAAAAGTTTCTAAACGATTTTATTATTATTATTATTATTATTATTAAATGCACTTTAATATCATATAATTTGATAAACTTGTACATTAAATCTTCAAGTTTTAAGTGTATCACATTAGAATCCAGCTATATGTCACCAGTGGTGACTATCACTATCCTATGTGGCAGTGAATTTTATAAGCTTATAATAAGTATATTTGATGTCGTCTAGACATAAAATCATAGCCACATAGGATGGTGACAATCACCACTGATGATATATAGCATTTTTCATCACATTAAGCCTCTAATTTGCATTTTATGCCACATTAATTAGGTCATCAAGCTTCAAGTGTATCATATTAAGCTTTCAATTTACATTTTATGCCACATTAGACCTTTAAGTTTCAAATATATCACATTAAGCCTCCAATTTACATTTTATGCCACATTAGGTCCTTTCTAAATTTTAGTACCCTGTAGTTTGATAAACTTACATATTATGCCATCTATTTACATATGTTCTACCCTAAAACCATCAAAAGCCTAAAATATTGATCGGTAAATAAATTTCAGCGACATCCAAAAATCACAGAGTTAATGTTCAAATTTTAATTTTTATACTTCTAATAAAAAAAGAAGTTGACGTCGTTTATCATCTATTTGCAAAATTTTAGTGAGGGTTTAATGTAGTACCAAATATAAATTGGAGGTTTTATATGATATACTTGAAACCTTAAATTTAGAGTACCTTGTAGTTTGATAAACTTGCATTTTAGGCCATCTATTTATATATGTTCTACACTTCTACTTCTACATTAAAACCATAAGAAGCTTAAAATATCAATTGGTAAATAAGTTTTAGCATCATCCAAAACTCACAGAGTTAATGTTCAAGTTTTTATTTTTAATATTTCTGATAAAAAAAGAGTTGACGCCGTTTATCATCTGTTTGCAAAATTTCAGTGAGGGTCTAATGTGGTACAAAATAAAAATTGGAGGCTTTATATGATATACTTGAAACTTAAGAGCCTAATGTGGCATAAAGTGTAAATTGGAGGCTTAATGTGATACACTTAAAACTTGATGCCTAATGTGGCACATAATGTAAATTGAAAGTTTAATGTGATACACTTGAAACTTGAGGGCCTAATATGAAAGTTTATCAAACTACAGTTTACTAAAATGCATTTATCACTTATTGTTATTATTATTATTATTATTATTATTATTATTATTTTGAATTTGTGACAACATGGTTTAAATGCTGCTTGGTAGTTTGTTTTATGTAGAAAGAAAGTTTTTCTTTTAGGACAAAAAGATATCAGCTAGGAGAGGTTAGTTCCTTATTGAAACAAAAATAAGTCCTAGAGATTTTATGCGGGATAATTTGTAAAGGAAATAATTTGATAATTATTTTCAATATCATTTGAATATAATATATGTAATTATTGTATTTTTTGTTTTCTATTTTGTATCATTTAATTGTAATAAGTCAGATCATCAAGATCTTCCATAGCTATATATATTGTGATTTAATGAAAACTTTGAGATTTCATTTCATTCATTTATTTATGTTATCAAAGTCCTTTATACTCTAAAAGCTTATAAACAAATAAACCCTAGCCTTCTCATCAACTACCTCTTCTTCTAAAGGTCCATGACCACCTCTCATTCTCGTTCAAGTTCCAAGGATGACCATCTCAACTGGATAACCCATCAGCGTCACATTTGGAATTAACATCTTGTCCTCTCAATCCCAAATATTGATAGCTATCAATGCTAGTCAAATGCCTTTCAAGCTTACCAAAGCCAACTACTCGGCTTGGAGATCTCAGTTTTTGAATCTCCTATTTGGCTATGACTTACATGACTACATTGGTAGCAACCAACCATGTTTACATGAAACCATCATTTCGATTGACTAGACTGCAACAATAACCAATTTGGATTGTTGGATCAGTCTCCAACAATGGTTTCATTCTCCAAGAAATTGGTGGATTGGTCTCACTAGATCTCTTATCTTTTGTAACAACAGCATCCACCTCATTTTAGTGGTGTACAAAAAGCCCAAATACCTGACCCAACTCTGCTGAACCAACCCATTCTAGCCCAACTCGCTGAAAATATCGAGTATTCAGCTCGGGTGCATGTTGTAGTTTTTTCAACTTGACACCATTGGGTCAGGTTTTGGGTTTGTATATATATAAAAAAAACTAATGAAACCCAACGTGAATAAAAATAAAAATTATATTTTCATGCGTAAAACACCCTAATTGAATTTTGCCCTAATTAGTCATCGTGAAACCTTCTAGCCAACCCCTTTTTTCTTCTCCTCAATTCAGTTCACCCTCAAACCACTAACCAAATTAGTTGTCATTGTCTTCATTCTCTATCTTGTTTTCACCCAACTCTTTTTTCCACTCTAGTTCAACAACAACGGAAGCAGAAGTAGAGAAAAAAGAAACAAAAGCAGAAGTGGCATTTTGAAAGCTTTCATCTTTTAAGGAATGACAAAGCTTTCATCTTTTTTGGTTTTCAAAGGTTTACTCTCAAGTCTCAACCTCCGTTTTTTATTATATTGTTTTATAGTTTTATTTTTCAAACTCATTTCATGGTCTGAGGAGCCATGGCTATTCTACCAGGAGAAAAAGAAAAAACAAGAAAAAAGGATTGTTCAAAGCTCAAACAAAATTATAATTGTTCTTTCTTTTCCTTTGGGCTTTTTGCGCCTAATGGAATCAGTGCCTCTATCCATGCACATGACACTCTAGATTTTTTTCGAAGAATTGCATGACAAACTTTTGGATTAGAAAACCTTAAGCAGCATAATTCAGATCCAAAATCTTCACTTTTGTATCAACGTACTAATCAAAACAAAAGCCAAACTACTAGCACTAGAAATTCAATGGCAACTCAACATACAAAGCCACGAACTCCCAAGCCAAGCGCTCTACTGGTTCAACGAATCAACTTATCTATGAATTCATTGATCCCAATAGACATATGAGTTTCCTCCATCCGCGTTGAACTGCAAGCTAAAATGGATATGCACCCACTTATATGCAATAATGGAGGCCCCCATTTAGTCAAATTCTAGCCAAACTAGTTTGTTTATTATGTGACAAACTAGGTCACAACGTGAAGACTTGCATATCCTGCTTGCCTCCATGTGCTTTTCCTTAAGCCATTTTCATATCAATCAAGCAATCTAGGTTCATGGGTTGTCAACTGTGGCGCCTCTCATCACATCATCTTTGACATGCAAACACTTTGAATATGTTCCGAGTATGGTTGTGCTGAATACGTTCCGAGTATGGTTGTGCAAATGATGTAGCCATTGGGAATGCTAATAATATTATAATATTACATGTTGGATCCATTACTATTTATTCTGATGGTGGTAATGAATATCAAGGCTTAAGTCATGTGTTGGTTGCAAGGACAAAAAAATCGATAATTTCGGCGAAATTTCGCCGAAATTTCAATTTTTTGGAGATAGGGATATTAATTTCATCCCAAAAAAAAAAGGGTCAAAATTTCCATAATTTCCGTCGAAATTTCCGATATTTCTCCGATATTTCCGCGATATTTCCGTCGAAATTTCCATGGTAATTCCTTCACAAACTGGACAAAATTTTCATAATTTCCGTGGAAATTTCCGATATTTCTCCAATATTTCCACGATATTTTCGTCGAAATTTCCAAGGTAATTGCTTCACAAATTGGTCAAAATTTCCGTGGAAATTTCTGAAATATCCGTGGAAATTTCCGAAATTTCCGTGGAAATTTAGATGGTTTAAATTTTAAAATATCATATATTTTTATAAATATTTGAGTATTTTTTAAATTATAATTATTTATTGATGATATATTTTAAGTAAGAATTCAACTAATGTAGAATATGTAATGATTATAATTTTGAATAAAAAAAATATCATCCTACCATACCAAAAAAATAACCGGCCATAGTTTTTCAAAATTAAGAATTTAACTAATGTAGAATATAATGATTACAATTTTGAATTAAAAAAATAGCATCTTACCATACCAAACAAATAACCGGTCATAGTTTTTCAAAATTAAGAATTCAACTAATTTAGAATATGTAATGATTATAAATTTGACTAAAAAAAATAGCATCCTACTATACAAAACAAATAACCATATCATTACTATCAGCAAAAATACTCACATGAAATATTAGATCCATATGGTTGGCATGTTAACAATTACATGCAAAATTATCAAGGAGATGTGCCTTCTAATCAATATTTCTCTCAATACAGAACTAGAAATAAGGATGAGAAAGAGAGTGAAAATTTTCAACCACCAAGAAATTCTATGTGATATTGACTTATATTTAAGTAATCATGTACTTGTATTATTATTCTGATTAATGAATAATTCATTACTTAATTAATAATATTTTTGTTTCTATCAGCGAGTACTATAAATCTCTTAATTATGATAAATATGATTTCCACTCAATATTTTTTCAATTTTTATAGTTAAATTGATAAAGTATCTAATAAATAAGCATATCCTGAAGTTTCATCAAAAATTTCCATATTTTTCTATAAATATCCGTCATTTCTTTCGTTTTTTTATCGATATCGATATTTTGTCGATATTTCCATCGATATTTCCGTATTTTGAACCTTCGATATTTCCGTCGATACCGATATTTTCATCCTTGGTTGGTTGAGCATGGTATTCAACACTTTAAATCACCTCCACAAGCTCCATGATTAGTCGATATTGCTGCACAAAGACATCGAAATGTTGCTGCATGATCTCTCTAATTGCCAATAATTGGCCAATAAATGAAAATCTCTTTTGCACCTTTCCAAGTATGAAAAAAATTGAGTATTTTGCTATTTATACTACCCTCATGTTGTCCATATAACTCTCATAAACTAGAACCGAGTTCACATGCATAATTGTTTGGTTCTTCTTCTTTGTGTCATTATAACTAATGGTGTCATTACACACAAGTTCTACACATCATACCATATAGTTTTTATGGAGATAATTTACACTTAACAAGTTCGATGTGTCCATAATTCTTCTAGAATCCAACCTCTTTATTGAATGAATGTCATCTAATCTTGACTTAACAAACCTACCTAGTGAGTTTCATATTCATCATAATGAAGTCATGTTTAGTTATTCTGCATATATTTTTGTGATCTCGTGATGTTCATCCAGATGTACCTTTCCCATCTATAACAAGACTCATTATCTCTAACTCTACTTCAGTGATGCGTGCCAATGACGCTTTCCCGTCATTGACTTCACAACTAAGTACTCTCTTTCCCTAATAAGGACTACATCCGAATAATATTTCCTCCATTCCCCAACCTGCACTGCACTTGGTGGTCACCCCATATCACAAGGTTCAAAAATCATATTTTTAAGCCAACATATCTTTTTTGCCTCTCATCTACCCTCCCTTGATCAAACAAAACCTAGGTGTCTCTCTTAAGTAGAAAAACATGCTAAATGGCAACAATCCATGAGTGATGAATTTGATTCCATTTTGCAAAACTCAAATTGGGATCTTGTTCAATCAAAACCCACACAAAACATAGTTAGTTGTAAATGGATTTTTCGTCTCAAACGAGATCTAGATGATACATTTGCTCGATACAAAGTACGTTTGGTTGCTAAAGGGTTACACTGACACCTTCAGCCTTGTAGTCAAACCCACTACAATATGTGATGTACTTACATTGGCAGCCACTAAACATTGGTCTCTGTGCCAACTTGATGTTAACAATGCTTTTTTGCTCGGCACTTTAACATATGATGTATTCATATAATAGCTCTAGCGTTTGTTGATCCCCAGTTTCCTAATCATGTGTGGAAGCTTAACAAAGCATTTTGTGGACTTTGACAGGCACTCCAACACTAGTACACGAAACTTTGGATTTTTTTTCTCACCAAAAGTGTTCACAAATTTTCGTTTAGATGTCTTTCTTTTCATCTACACCATGGGGTCCACATGCTCTTCTATAGAGATGACATTACCATCATCAATAATATTGCTTCAGTTGCAATATTCATTTTTTCTCCCATTCATAAGTTGAGTTTCAAAGTTTTGGGTAACCTTAGTTACTTTCTTGGGGTTGAAATGGTATCAACGACCAATGGCCTCATTCTTTTCCAGCATAAATCTATACAAGATTTACTCATCAAAGCCAATTTGCATGCAACTAAGGAGGTCTTCATTCTCATATCCATGTTAGAATCTCCCACTTGTCTTAGCTCTTCCCTGCCAATGCCATGCTTTAGAAACATCTATTACATTCTTTGAAATATCTTTATCTCACTAATCTAGAGGTCTCATTTGCTGTTAACAAGTTCTCTAAATTCATGCATTGTCTAGCTATTAATCATTGGACTATAGTTAAAAGAGCTTGCGATATCTCAAAGGGACTGCAAACTATGCATAGTATTTTTCTCACCAAAGGGCTCACAAATTTTCACTTAGATGTCCCTCTTTTCAACTACACCATGGGGTCTACTTGCTCGTCTATGTAGACGACATTATCATCATCAATAATATTGCTTCAGTTACCAGATTCATTTTTTCTCTCACTCACAAGATGATCTCAAAGATTTGGGTAACCTTAGTTACTTTCTTGGGGTTGAAATGGTATCAATGACCAATGGCCCCATTCTCTTCTATCGTAAATATATACATGATTTACTCATCAAAGCCAATTTGCATGCAACTAAGGAGGTATTCGTTCTCATATCCACGTCAAAATCTCTCACATTTCTTGGCTCTTCTCTGCCAATGCAATACTCTACAAACAAATATTACATTCTTTGAAATATCTATATCTCACTAATCTAGAGATCTCATTTGCAATCAACAAGTTTTCTCAATTCATGCATCATCTCTCTGTTAATCATTGGACTACAGTTAAAAGAGTCTTGCAATATCTCAAAGGGACTGCAAACTATAGATAATATCTTTCTTCATCAAAACTCCTCTCTAATTCTCCATGCCTTTGCTGATTTTGATTGGGACAAAAATGCAGATGATTGTACATCTACTACGGCACACAATGCTTTCCTTGGTGCCAATCCCATTAGCTGGAGTTAAAAAAAAGAAAACAGAAAACCGGTGGCCTCTACCACAACCGAAGTCGTGTGGATCCAAAACCTAATTCGTGAATTATATCATCATCTCTCCTCCATTCTTGTTATCTTTTGTGACAATGTTGGCGCAACGCATCTCTATGCAAATCCAATTTTTTATTCTTGCATTATGCACATTGCCATCGAATTTTGCTTGTCAAATATAAAATCTTCGAGAAATTGTTGCATGTTTTGCTTGTTCACACGTCCAATCAATTCACAAACACACTTGCTCTGCAACATTTCCGCAATCACATGCTCAAGATTTATCCTCAATGAGGTAGCTCAATCTTGCAGAGGTATGTAAGGGAAATGATCTGATAATTATTTCCAATATCAATTGTATATAATATCTCTAGATATTGTATCTTTTGTTTCCTATTTCGCATCATTTAATTGCAGTAAGTCAGATCATCAAGATCTCCCATATATATATATATATATTGAATTATAGCAATGAAAATTTTGAAATTTCATTCCACTCATTTCTATACATTTGTCTTTGCTTCTCTCTTCTGAGTCAATAATTTCATTTATGGGAATTTTTCATCAGCGAAGTTTATTTACATATAAATATTTTGAACTAATTTCTAAAAAGAAAACTATTTGATTTTTTTTTTCTAATTTATCTTTATGTATTTTGAAATTATCGGTTGATCTTGATCCTGTTATATTTGAAAATGCTCTGTCTCCTTGAGGGAAACTTTCTTGAAAATTATTACTTACAAGATCAAGAATGTCCCTTTTGCAAAACCTTTAATGATCTAATTCACCTTTTTTGAATTCCACTCAAGAAACGTTAAAACAAAAAAGAGAAAACAAAAAGCAAAAATGGTTTAACTATTCTCAAGAAATAGAGGATAGACATATTTATTATAAATTTACAGAGTTAATTACACTCTAAACTATATTGAATGTAACAAATAAACATTTTAGTACATAAATAATATAACACTGTTAGTACCTATATCTATTTTCATTCAAAAATTCGGTTATTCTCAAGCGGGGCACATGTGGAAGGTCATTTTTAGGAATAATACAAGTCTTTTCACTCTGAAACCTCTTTAATCTCTCTTCCTTTCCCAATTTTGGATAAAATACCAAATACATCAGGAGGAAAAAAAAAAAACCATTACAGGGATGAAAGACCTCTCATTTGTAATTTCTCCCAAAATTTCAACCCAAATTTCTCACATCTCATTTATCCTTTCGTTTGGAAATTTTGTTGAGTTGTGGATTTGGGTTGTGAATGAATGAATTGTAATTTGCAGCGATGAAAAACCCAAACCGAAAACAAGTTCAACGTCAATGACCACTTCCCCAACCTCTATTTATCAATAAATACCCACTACCCTCCACCTCCTTCCACCTTGCTGTTTTGTTATTTAGGCTTTGAGGATAGAGAGAGAGAGAGAGAGAGAGATAGAGAAAAGTCGAGTCTTTCAAGGGAGAGAGAGTTTCAAAGTTTTGTGGTGGGCTTGCGTTGGGAGGTTCTCGCAAGGCACAAGTTTTTTATTTTTATTTTTTACTTTTTAATTTTTTATGTGTGTGAATTCTAACGTCTGTGGAAGCACAAATAAATTTCTTTTTTCCATTATTTCTTTCTCTTTCTGTCTGTTTATTTTATAGATATTTTTGTTTATATTTTTGCTTATGGATTAGTCAATGTTCGTAGATTTGAAATGAGTTACTTATAAAGTATATTGGAAGGGATTATCCCAACTATGTTTGCACCTTTCCAAACCACCCAACCGAATAAGCAAGCATATATTAAACGTAAAAAAAAAATACAAGAATTTTAAAAAGTTTACAAAATAATAATATTTATTATAATAATAAAAATAAGTAAATGTACTTAATTTAATAATAATGATATTAAAAGTATAAATATACATAATTAATTAATAAAAATATAAAAATAAGTTAGAAATTAAAATAAAATAGAATTTAATTAAATAGTAACTCATTGATACATTTTTAAACTCAACCATTAAGGGACAACAGTGATGCACATAGCCAATCAATATTGTATTTGCATCACGACTATCGGCAAGGTAGGAATGTAAAAAAAACACAAAAACCCAATCAAACCAGTTCAAAAAGAATCTTGCCCAATTTCGTCGTTGACTGGCTATGATTTTAAATTTTTAATATAGATCCGACCCGAATTTTGACCGATTGGGCAATCCGTTGAGCCAGCCCAAAGTCCAACTAGGAGTCTGCCCATTTGGTCCGGTCCAAATCTTAGCTCAATATAAATTTATTTTTAAATTTTTTTATATATTTAAATTTATTATATTTGAAAGATAAAACTTATAATTTTTTATTAGAATTTAAACTTATGGTTATTTTGAGTGTATAAAAAAAATATCATAATATATATTTTTTATTTTTTATATAATATGTCTTAAGTAAAAAAATATATTTTTAAATTAAATTTAGGCTCAAAATTTGAGCATAAACTTTAAATCTTAAACCCGAAGCCCATCTTGATAGACATAGAGCTAGGCACCGGACTGTAAGATTTGAATTATTGGCCTAGTCCAAATTCTCTTTCTAACACGAAAAAGCCTAGCCCGAACTTGCCTGAGTCTGAAGTTTTAGGCTCGGGCCGGGTTGAGCAGCTCGAATTTACACCCCTACGCAAGGACAAGCAATGCAATATTAAATTCATATTGTTGGCATATTAATAAGTACATGCAAAACTATCAAAGTGATGTCTTTTAATTAATATTTATCTCAATACATTACTAAAAATAAGAAAGAAAAAGAGAGCGAAAATTTTTAACTACCAATAAATTCTATGTGGTATTTAGTCATATTTAACTAATTACATACTTATATTATTATTTTAGTTAATGAACAATTCATCAGATAATAATAATATTTTTATTACTATCAACGAATGTTATAGACTTCTGGTTATGAAAAATATAATTTTCACTCAATATTATTTCATCTTTTTATAGTTAAATTAATAAAGTATTTAATAAATATATATATATATATATTAAAATTTTGTTAAAAAAAAATCATATTTTTATATAAATTTCTATCATATTTTTTGAATTTTTGTCAATATCATATTTTTGTTGATATTTCTACTGATATTTTTATAATTTTATTTTCAATATTTCTGTCGGTATTTTCATCATTGATTGCATTTGGGAAATGAGGAGAGATTAGAGAGGTTTGAGAGTTGATAGACTTGCATTACCACTGGAAATGATCTTCATGTGCGCCATAAGTGAAGATAATAGAATTTTTGAACAGAAAATGGGCATAGGTACTAATGGTATTATATTATGCCAAATTCAGTTAGGTATCCACTCAACATAGTTAGGCACATTCAATGTAATTAACCCAATTTTATACTATATTATTTTCTTCATAATTTTCTTTTATAACAGACAATTAAAACTTAAAAATTTGGCTCCTTTTACGTAACGTCGGAATCCATACTCCCAATAATAGTTTTGACAGCAAATGGTGCATCAAATTGGGTAAACTGAATCAGATCTGTGTTAAGAATTATGCCTGGTATGTTTGATCTGGTTTATAAATACCGTTTATTTATGTTTCCTTTAGCTTTTCTTACATCTCATACTTTGAAAAACATATAGTTAAATCAAAAATCAAATAAAAGAAACATTTCTAATACGTGTAAACATCTAGAAACCCTTTATATAAACATTCCACACTAATTTTATTTAGGAAATGATAAAATACATAATATAGAAACAATATGTTTTACAATCATGAACCTTGCTGAATTACATATATTGTTGGAAAATTGATGTGCCCATTTGATTATTTTGACTTAATATGGTAAATTTTCAAAGTTTAATGAGATTATATAAAAGTGCCATTTCATTAATCAAGAGTTATATTGTTTCATTGAGCTTGTACTTTTTCACAAAATGTTAACTGCCTTTTGCAATTAAAAATTTGAAATGTACCATTACATACAAAACAGCACTTTTACAAAGGTATACGCATGTCTGGTATTTACCTTTTTAACATGTCATTTCCATTTTATTTTTATTTATTCAAACTGCAATAACATTATATTAATAAATAGTAAGTATATTAATTTTGCATATTTGAGAAGAGTTCAAATCAATTTTATTTTGCTATTCTTGGAGGTTTTGGAGTGCTACTATCTACAAAAAAATGTGGGTGTATTTTAAAAGATGATTGCAATAAAACCATAAGCACTTAAGTTGGCAAATTTCATTTTAAAGACATAGAATCAAATTTTAGTCTCAATCTATTTATATATATTTTGTTTCACATAACTTAAATATTTTTTTTTTTTGATTCTATCTCTATATAATATTTGTTTCTCTTGAGTTAAGTTTTACGGATTTTTTTCTATTATTATTGTATAAATTAGTATAATACAAAGTTTACACACTTATTTTTGCTAACATACATAGCTTATTTTTTATTCTAAAGCATACAACGATGTAAAAAACCTATTTTGATTTAACATAGGTCTTAAACAACAACAGTTCAATACTCTCACTCCCTATAAATATAATTCCTTGGCCTTGGCTTTGCAGATGGCTTCTTTCCTTTATAAGGACCAACACCACCATGGTAAGTTGTTGTGTCATCAGGTGGTTTCAAAGTCCTTAACAAAGAATTATGTTGTTCTTGCATCATCATGGTAAATAATTGAAACATCTGGGGTGGCCTCAAAGTACTTAACATCGGATTTTTCTGGTTTAGCAACCATTGTAAATAATTGTGGTATCAGGGGCAGCCTCAAAGCTCTCAACAGAAGATTGCAAAGGTTTAGCATCGTTGTTAGTAATTGTGACATCAGGGGTGGCCTCAAAGTACTTAACATCGAATTTTTCTGGTTTAGCACCATTGTAAATGATTGTGGCATCAGGGGCAGCCTCAAAGCTCTCAATAGAAGATTGGTTGTTAGTAATTGTGACATCAGGAGTGGCTTCAAAGTTCTTAACATCGGATTTTTCTGGTTTAGCACCATTGTAAATAATTGTGGCATCAGGGGCAGCCTCAAAGCTCTCAACAGAAGATTGCATAGGTTTAACATCGTTGTTAATAATTGTGACATCAGAGGTGGCCTCAAAGTATTTAACATTGGATTCTGCTAGTTTTGCACCATTGTAAATAATTGTGGCATTAGAAGAGCTATCAAAGTTCTTCTTAGAAGATTTTGTTGATTTTACATCATGATTGTAAATAACTGTGACATCAGGGGTATCCTCAAAATGCTCGACATAAGATTTTCCTGTTTTAACATGATCATTGTAAATAGTTGTGTCATCAGGAGTGGATCTAGAGTTCTCACCAGAATTGACTTCTTCTTCATTGCAGTTGGATTTTTCATTGGAATAGTTTGGTACTGAATATGAAGGAATAAGCTTGTGAATTGCCTTTGGCATAGGCTGATCTTTCATCACACTTCTCCAGTATGCCCCTGGTTCAATTCTTGATTCCATAGTACTTGCAAACTGTATGAACAATACAAGAGAGGTAAAGGAAGTTGTGAGGAACAAAAGTAATATAAATTAATATATTCTTTTATTTGAAATCATTTTCATTCAAACTTAAGAAGAAACATGATGTTGGACTTAAACATGCATTGATCCACAGTGGCCCCTTTTCTAACCAGATCAAGAGCTAAAACCAGAAAGCTTGATTTTTATATATAAACGAGAAAAAAAAAAGATTTTATTTTATTTATTTATTGAAATGTAAAAAGAGAATTAATTTTTTTTTTTGGGGTTAATAAAAAAGAGGGTCAATTTGGATATGATAATACATACTACTGCAACCTAGCACCCAACTCACTAATGACATGTGGTGAAAATCCCCTACTAGAGTTAATGGCCACAATCGAGGACAATTGATAAAGTTCCTTGTTTTAACAGAATTTGAGTTCGAATTCTTACTCTAAATATTAAGGTTCTATTTGGCAAGACGGATGGAAAATAGAAATGATGGAAAAGTAGCTTGAAAGATGGAAAGATTTAAATATATCCCTTTTCATGTGTTTGGTATGACATCAGAGATGGAAATTAGTAGCTTTCTGTCCTTAATTTGTTTGGTGTAGAAAGAAAAAATAGAAGGAAAGAAAACTATGATTTTATCTTATCAACTAATTAAAACATTTTCAATCGTTTAATAACATATTAAAAATAATGTATAGTGTAATTGTAAATGATAAATTAGAGCTGTTACATTTTTAATCTTTAATTTATTAAATTATCATTTAAAAAAATTATCTTTCTTAAAATAGTATTACTAATATGAAATTCATCAATTACTAATATATATATATATATATATATATATATAATGATTAAATGCACTTCACTGAAAATGACTTGTTAAATATATTAGTTTTCCTATTTGTCACCAATGATGAAGAGTTGATTTATGCTAAAATGACATATACTAATTGAATTTATTAAATTATATATTAATTTTTTATATTAAAATGTTAACTAAAATTTTTGTTAAAATTAACAAATTAAATCGTAAACTAATATATGAGTCCCAGATCACAAATGACATTTTTCTAAATATATATATATATATATATATATATATTCTTAAAAAAGATAAAAAATGACTTGCTAAAACTGAAAAATGCGTGAGTAAAGAAAATGAAAAAGTTATGAACATTATGAACGGGAAATAAATTAAAAATATAAAAAAGGAAAACAACAGAAAAAAAAAATTAAAGAATATAATAATACGAAAAAGTAGAGGGAAAATAAGACATACAAGAAATAAAATAATAATAAAAATTAAACAGTTGAGTAAAAAAAAACAAATAAATAAAAGACATGATTAAAGAAATTTTGTTTTGCTAAAAGTAAAAATGCATGAGTAAAAAGAGTATAAGAAATAGGAAGAGAACCACCAATCCATCCACTTTAGGAGGGATTGATTTGGATGGAAAGTTTTCCATCCAATTTTCCTTCATTCCTTGTTTTTTCTCCATACCAAACAACCACAACATCTTCCATCTTTCTACTTTTCCATTCCATTATGCTATTCTTCCATCATATCAAACAATCATAAAAATTTTCATCCCTCCGCTTTTCCATTTTCCATCATGTCAAACATAGCCTAATTAAAAACACTAAAGTGTGATTCGATAACGTCTTCTTTTTAGTTTTTGATCTGATTTTTAAACTTAATTTGTAATTATTTTAAAATTTTACAAATAAAATCCACACTAAAAATTCAAAACTAATTTTACATATAAAATCCACACTAAAAAGTCCAAAATCTTTATCTTAATTAATAAAAAGCAAACAAACAAAAGAAAAAAAAAATCAGAAAATAAAAACGTATATCAATAATAATAAAATATATATTATAGAGAAGGTGATTAAAAATTAGTTATTATACAAAAGATGAATAAAAGTATATTAAAGATATATATTTTTTTATTTTAGGGAAAAAATATCAGTATTAATTAAAGAATTATTAATAAAGAAAAAAAAAACAAAACCAAATAAAGAAAAAAAGTTATATATGTACGGCATCTGCTGGTCTACCCAATAAAGAAATAAAGAATGGAAAAAATGACATGAAAAAACGAAAGTAATAAAAAAAGAAAACGTATACAGAAAACCAAAAACGAAATTCGAACGATTTTGGTTTTTATTTAAATTTGAAAAATATTTTTATAAAAAAAAATTGATAAATGAAAAACGTTTACCAAATGTATTTTTATTTTTTATTTAAAAAATCAAAAATAAAAATAAAAACTCAAAAATGACTGGGTTGATAATGATTCTCTTTTAAAACGAAGTTAATGACCAGCGAGTCTCATTCCAACGCATCTTAGAAATTTTGAACCCATAACACTTTTTTCCACCAAACTCTATTAAAATTAATAGCAATAAAGAGGAGAATACAAATAATAGTTACCAAAAGAAGGGAAAGGAGAGCTAAGATAGCACAAGGGGATTTCATGGCTACAGTTGCTATACGGAATAAATTCTATGATCTTCTGTTTCCAATATGTATGGAGGGTCACAAATGAACTCCTTATATAGATAAAAAAATACTAGGTGACGACAATTAATAATAATAATCATAAGAAAAATAAATGGATGAAACACTAGCTAGCCAACAAATAATAAATCAATTCAAAAGTGCCCTAATACTTTTTTTTTTTTTTTTTGGGTAAACAAGGGCCCTCGTACCCATGAATGACGCGTTAGACATCAATTGTATATTTTCATATTTATGACTTTGTGCTGAGTAAGAAAATATTTATCCGCAGCAGGATTATAGATCTAGCAGGTATTTAGTAAATTGATCGACTTAAATGTATTTTTAATTTGATAGGAGTCCGAGATGGGAGCACATGTCGCTAAAACTTCCCCATCTCTCAAACGGTAGCAGAAGATATGGACATTTTAGTCTAAATGGAGCTATCAAAATTCAAACTTCAACTCTCATACTCGCAGATATAAAAGTTAGATCGGTTCTTAGCACTAGGCCATACCCTCAAATGCTATTTCTGATTGTGTCCTTTTGACATAATTAATGATGAAAACATGTACATTTATTTATTTTTTCTATAAATTGGGAATGAAGATTTTATGAATTTAACATTTAAAAATTATCATCAATAATGGATTTGTGAACTTAACTGTCCAAAAGAAAATACATAATGTGTGTATATATATATTATGCCTACTTGAAATTATATTGAATAATGGTTGGGACATTTTATTTTAATATATCCCAATTTAAGATTCGTTGACGGAGTTTTGGCAAGGATGCTCACTAATGGGAGTGTTTCACACAAAAAAAAAAAAAGTCATACATTATAAAATTTTATAATTATGTCATTTTAACTGGTCATTTAAAAAAATTACCAGTTATACTCTTACTTGCCCGTTTGAATTACCCATCGTATTTTTAATTAAACTTTGTTTTCTTCTCTCTAAAAAAATCAGATACTCATCTCTTGAATTTTTCTTCTCCTCCTCCATCTCCATCACAGTAAACCACCTGCAAGGCTTTTGCTTCGCCATAAAAAATAAAAATATTTTATTTCAATTTATTTTATTTTTATTCTTTCATCATCTTTAACCATGAACTGGTGACCAAGAAAAACGAGATCATTATTCCTCCTTTACTCCTTCAGTCTGTTATCCACTCTATCTCCTAATCTATATACCTATACATATACGAAGACAAAGACATTTTGAGAAGAGCATATTAAATGAACAATGAATATGGGCAAAAATATTAAATTTATAGCAATTCATGGGCTTGTTTCTTTAAACACTTTCTGCTATGGTCATCCGTACAAATAATCCCTGGTTAATCCCATTGGCCGACTTACGTGTATTTTGGATAGTTCAAATTAGAAAATTTAGGTTGTCAATTTGATTTAGATCATTTTTGTTGTGTTTGTTTTTGATTTTTTTTTTTCTATCTTAAGAATCTCAATAGACTTTTTTTTGGGGTAGAAATCTCAATAGACTTAAGTGACTTTTAAAATATAAAAAAGATAATTAACTCTTAATAGATCATGGGTGTTGCCGGTTGGTGGACATGTAGTTTGACGGTGAGAGAGGACGAGAACTGGCTTTATTGGTGAATCATCCATAAATTAAAATAAGGATATTTTTGAAATTTTCTTATAAAATGCGGTAAGACAAAAAGATTTAAAAATAAGTATCAAGTTATTAAATTAAAAAATATATATATATATATATATATATATCAAGTTTATTAAAATGATATATATTGGCACGTTTGCATTTCAAATTTTATTAAAATTGATACTTTACATATTAATTTTTTATTTATTTTTTAATATTTTGTATCATGAACTATGTTTTTTTTACGTTGCACGATCTCTTAAAAGTATTTAAGACGGACAGAGATGAAAATGTCAATTTTCTCCTCTTAGCAAGGAATAAAATTATCTTTTTGCCCTTCACTTCCCTACCATCCTCTTTTTTCAGTGTCAACGGCGAATGGTTAATTAGTTTGACGAAGATGGCGATGAAGACGACGATAAGGATGAGGATGTCTTGAAGAGGATTTGGAATAGATCTGACATTGAAGAAGACTCGCTTTCGCTCCATCAGTATCCCCCTCTGTGATCTCATTTTCTATTCCATTGTCCCCTTGGTTCATCCTTTTATAATCTTAGCTTCCCATTCGCATCGTAGAATAATTGTACAATATGTATATTCTTAAATTATGTAACTTTTTAGTGGCAAAGTTGAATTAAAGTGATGGTGAAATTTTGTATGCTTTTTCTTTATTCGAGTTCGATAAGTGATAAAAGTCTATCTCATAAAAAAAAAATTAATAATAAAAAATAAAAAATAAAAAACTTTTTTTACTCTTAGTTTATTCATTTATTTGCTGTTTATTTAAAAGATGTAACATCATATGATGTATATTAATAATAGATATGAATGGAGATGCGAAAAAGGAACATAAAATCTAGATTCTCAAAACATATCGATGTCACTTTCTTAAAGGATATAATAGCATGAATTATCACGAGGGTGATTATTTATTTCTCTGTAACTTTACTACAGATTTTCTTAAGATATTATCCAATTTTTAAAGGCTAGTGTGATATCCACCGAGTAGATCCTGTGCCCCATTTAGCAAAAAAAAAGAATAAAAGAATAAAAGTAGATCTTGGGCCTCCCCAACCTTTTATTTTTATTTTCCTTTTTGGGATTACCTTTTTGTTTGTGAGTATCTAAGGACTACTGATTACATCCACACTTCTTCATTTTTTCTTTTTCTTTTTTTGTGTGTATGTAGGGTGAGATAGAGATTTTATAGATGATAAGGAAATTATATTTTATTATCTTTTAATTTTGTTTAGAGTTTGTAAAATTAATTTTGACATTTGACATTTTTAATTTTTTTTTTTTTCAATTTTCGTCCATTTTTCAAAATATTAGAAAATTTTATCCAATTTTTAAAGGTTAGTGTGATATCCACCAAGTAGATCCTGTGCCCCATTTAGCCAAAAAAAAGATCTTGGCCCCCCCAACCTTTTATTTTTATTTTCCTTTTGGGATTACCTTTTTGTTTGTGAGTATGTAAGGCTACTGATTACAAGCACTTTTTTTTTTTTAAATATATTTTAGTACATTTTAAAATTGAATTTGTTCACTTAAGTATTTTTACAGTTAATTTGTACAATTGATACATTCTAAATTGAAAAAAGTTACATATTTGTCCAATATAGTTCAAATTGACAAAAAAAAGTTGAACATTTATCTAATTTCGTTAAAATTGACAAATTCTATCAACTTAAAAATAACATATGACCCTCAAAATTATTTTTTTCATTTTTTATTGCACCAAAATTTTAAAAAAAATTAAAAACATGAAAAAAAATTTGAAATTCATTTTATAATTTTAAGTTGAACATTTTTCTCTTTTTTAATTTTTTTTTTTAGTTTTTGGTAAAATTAAAAATAAAAAAAATAATTTTGAAGGTCGTATGTTAATTTTAAATTGATAGAATTTGTCACTCTTAACTAAATTGGACAAATGTGTAGCTTTTTTTTGTTAATTTCAACTACATTGGACAATTGTACAACTTTTTTCAATTTAAATGGTATCAATTGCACAAATTAATTGTAGAGACTTTTAAATGAATAAATTCAATTTTAAAAGGTACTAAAATGCATTTAAACTTTTTATTGTGTCTATGTAAAGTGAGAATAGAGTTTTTATAGATGATAAGGAAATTACATTTTATTATCTTTTAATTTTGTTTAGAGATTGTAAAATTAATTTTGGCAATTGATATTTTTAAAATTTAATTGTTTTTTCAATTTTTGTCCATTTTTCAAAGTATTAGAATTTTTTTTTGATAAACTTGAAAATTTGTTATCAGATTTGAAATTATGTATTATTAGATATACATATGTTTTATATAGGATAAGATACATCTATCTCTCTTGAGATTTTGTTATCAAAAAAAAATCTCTTTTGAGATTTGATAAAATTAAAAATAGATTTTCAGATTTGAAAAATTACACTCACTTTCTCTGAGGTTAGCGAATCTCTCGTTTCTAAACAATCATATCCTATAGTATAAATATATATATATATATATATATATATTTCTCTCCCCCTCTCATTTCATTTTCTCTCTCTCTTGACTCTATTTCCCTAATCTTCAATACAATATTTTTTCCTTCTTATTCTTTAATAATATAAATATATATTCTTTTTCTCCTCTCTCTCTCCCTCACTTCCTTTCACTCTTTCCCTCTGTCTCTCTCTCATTTTCTCTCCCTCTCTCTCTCTCTCTCTCTCTCTTCTTTCCCACTCTCTCTCCAACTCCAATACAAATTTATCTCTTACCTTTCTAATTTTTACTCTACAATACAAATTTCTTATATTTGTAGCACTAAAAATTTGTCTTAGAATTTGGGAAGGAAAATGTTTTTTTTTTAAAGAAAAATATTTTTTTAAGAATTTTTTTTTCTTTGTATTCATTATTATTGTACATTCCCTCATAATATAATAATAATAATAAATACAGAGACAAAAATTAGTAAGAAAATAAAAGGCGAAGGAAAAAAACAAAGAAAATAATTTATTATCTAAACATGTATATTTATTTTTTGGGATAAATATACTTTAGTATTCTATAGTTTGCTAAACTAGTACATTAGACCTTCAAGTTTGAAATGTATCACATTAAATCTTAAATTTATATCTTATGCTACATTAGGCCTTCAAGATTCAAATGTATCACATTAAACTTTCAATTTACATTTTATGTCACATTAGGCTTTCAAATTTTAAGTGTATCACATTAATTTTTCAATTTATATTTTATGCCATAATAAACAATTAATGTATTTTCAATTTTTTTAGAATTTTATTTATTTTTAAATAAAAAGAACTACAATAAATTTAAACATTTAATACTAAAACTCTTTTCTTTGACCAATTTTCTAAAATATTTAAAAAAATTATTTTTTATTCCTCCAAAAAAATTTATTCATCCTAAAATAAAAAAAAAATCATGATTAAAAAATATAGGATTAAATAAATTTTCATAATAATTTTTTTAGCAAATTAGGAAAAAAAAATATCATGATGAAAAATATATAGGATAAAAAATTTCATGATAATTTTTTTTTTAGCAATTTAGGATGAAATAAAAAATTTTAGATGAAAAGAAAATTAGATGATTTTTTATTTATATTTTTTAAAATTGGCAAAAAAATATAAATTAAAAGCTTAATGTGTTATATTTGAAATTTGAAGGCCTAATGTGACATATAATATAAATTGAAAGCTTAATGTAATACACTTGAAACTTGAAGATCTAATGTGGCATAAAAATGTAAATTAAAAATTTAATGTGTTACATTTGAAATTTGAAAATCTAATGTACAAATTTATCAATCTATAAAATACTAAAGTGTATTTATTTTTTATTTTTTTAAGGTAGAGAAACAAAAACAAATTGTTTATTTTATAGGAGAGAGGAGAAAGGATAGAGAGAATAGGAGAAGAGAGAGGATAGATGAAAGAGGAAATGAGAAAGGATAGAGGATAGTGGACATAGGAAAGAAAATAGAAAAGATGAAAGAGGATAGATGAAAAATAAAAGAGTTGAGGTTATTATAGTATTTTTATTTAACACGTAAGAAAGATAATACATTTTTTAGACTGATTGCTAATGTCAGGGAAGTGGATATAATGTACTCATTTTATAAATTTTGCTAGTTAAATATATTTTGTATAATATTACTCGACCTAATAATTAATCTATTAATTAAAATCTTTTTTTCTTAATAATCACATCAAAATTTTGTTAAATTATTAACAAATTTCTCTAGTATTTTATATTTTTGTTTACCCATTTTCTTTAATATACTTTTTTTTTTCATTTTTACTTTAATTTCAAATTTGATTAAAAAAATTAGGTTATCAATTTTTATCAAATTGGAAATGCGTGGTTATCAAATTAATTTCTAACATTTTAAAAAATTGCATATCAAATTTTTTTATAACATTAAAAAATTGGCAGAAATTAAAAAATAATAAAAATTTAGAGGTATCAAATGTCAAATTTAATTTTACAGCCTTGAAATGAAATTATGCATGTTGACCCTTTATACAAGGTTTTTGTTAAATTTTGACGAAACTAATGCAATATTTTGAAATACAGAGATATCAATTGTTAAAATTAATTTTATAGTCTCCAAGGGTGAATCTAGAAAAGTTAGCAAGGGAAGGCCAATTTAGAGTAATAATCTTTTGAGCAGAGTCAGCTTCTTTAGATAATATTACTAATGGGGCAGATTTCGAACATATTAACTTAGATATATAAAAAAATATTTTAATTGAAGATGAAAATTATACTCTAAACATCGTATCTTTATTCTTGATTTTAGGGATTGCAAGATTCAAATCCAGAATAAGTCTTCCAGAGAAAAAAGTATAAGTTTATCACTAGTTGTCCCCGCCGCAGGGGGCCTTCACACATCAAATTTATAGTTAAAATTCTAAAATTATTTATAAAATGAAGTTACTTTGAATAAAAATTTAATCTAATAACAAAAAAATAAAAAGCAAATTAAATTTCTAATAAGATAAAGATTTAATGTTAATTGCAAACCTAAAATGCAAAAAAAAAAAAATGTATGGAGTGTATTATCAAAATTTTAATATATAAATATATAAGATAATGTAAAACTACTATATTTATTATCAAAAGTGATGATCACCAGTGGCAACGCAATTAATGTGACAAGTTTTAATTGGAACATTTAATTTATTTATTTTTTACTAAAAATTTAATAAAAAAAATAAAATTTTTTAAAAATAATTATTTAAAATGTCAATAGATTAAAAAAATTAAAATTTTTATGCTATATCTTCATATGATACAATAACATAAGTTTATGATAATCAAGTATGGATGATTTGTATTTGATACCTTTAAACGATGAATTTTAATTTAAATTGAAGTGGATTTTACTGACTCAATTTCTGCATTTTAACTTGATGTTAAATATATGTCGAAATGCTTAATAATAACTTTTGGATTTATGTTTACAAAAAAGTGGATATTTCTTTGTACTATTGGTACTGGATTATTTTGATTGGGATGGTAATTGGGGTTGCTATAATGTATTTTATATTTTGGAAATTTTTGTGGGAAATACTTAATTTCATTGATCATATTTTGAATATAATCATATAAATATATATATATATGATATTTTTATAATAAAGATATTTTTAATTTAATAAAATAAAAATTATCATTAAAAATATATTTTTAATATTTTTAGTGATAAATTTAAAAATATTATTGTTAAAAATAAACTATTAAACATAAAAATTTTAAATTTATTAATAATAATATATTATTAGTAATAATTTTTATTTTAATAAAATAAAAATATATTTATTTTAGAATTTTATATATATAGAATAATAATGTAGGGGTCGAGCTTGCCCATATAATATATAGAACCCGTTTTAACTTTGTAAAACGGAAATTGATTTTGCCGTGTATTGCTTTTTTTTTTTTTTTTGTGTATTTTTTTTTTTCAAAACTCGTATTATTTTTTTTGCCAAAACTCCTATTCTTCTTCGTTCATAACCGCAAATCTTCCTTCTTTTCCTCTGTGCAAACTCAATTTCTTCTTCGTGCATCACTTTAAATCACATCTGCAAAAATCTATCTTCAAGCTCAGCCGCGAGCTAGCAATTTTGTCAATCTCATCTCCGTCCTCTCCAAAATCATTCTTTCTTGAAGGAAGAGAAGATGATGGTTGGAATTTTCTTTTTCTCTTGGTAAAAGATGATTGGGGAAAAAAGATTGATGCTTACAATTGAACGAAAAATTTAAGAAAAAAAAATTAAACCGTTTCTATGAAGAAATTATCTTAAATATAATTATAATATGACTTATTTTAATTTATCTATTGAATGCTAAGCGATTCTCCATAATATAGGATATGAATGAATTAGTAACAATATATACTCTGCTACTCCATGGCTAAAGCCTCTTATCCTATTTCCGTGCTCTCTTTCTTTCTCTATTTCACTGTAGTCTGAATATCATTTTTTTTTTAATTTTTTTTCTCTGTTCTGCTTTTCCTTTTACTAGAAACAACAACAATATTATAACATAATGCTTGCAGATCCACATGCATAGGCCTACAAACTGTCATTTTGGGTTTCAACTTTCCCTGATAATTAAATGAAACTTCAAATAGATTGTCATTTTGTTGCCAAATTGATGGTACAGTCTCCAGTTGGTAAATGACACAGTTATGACTAAAGACACCCTTTATATAATATGTTTTCCCGTAAAGTCCATGCGAAACATTGTTTAAAAATTAATAAGAAGCTGTTAGAATGACTTTTCAGCCTGGACAGTCGGAGCTTCCAACAGCTGATGAAGAACACTGCTATTTCGATTCAAGGGCTCTCCTATCGAATGAAACTTGGCTCTAAGAATGCTAAAGCTTTATTCCTTTAAGAAAGAACGTTTTTGGAGACGACGAAGATGAGATTGACGAAATCGCTGGCACGTGGCTGAGCTTGAAGATGGGCTTTTGCAGATGTGATTTAAAGTGATACACGAAGAAGAAATTTAGCTTGCACAGAGGAAAAGAGGGAAGATTTGGAGTTATGTACGGAGAAGAAGAGGAGTTTTGGAAAAATAAAATAAAACCAAGTGTTCTCGAATAGTTTTGTTAAAAAAATAATAATAGCAGCAATAAACGGCAAAATCAATTTCCGTTCTACAACGTCAATACGGGTTCTATAGCATGGGCGAGCTCGCCTCATACGTTATTATTTTATTTATATTAAAAAATTCTAATTTATTAAAATAAAAATTATCATTAATAATATATTATTATTGACAAATTTAAAATTTTTATCTCTCATAATTTATTTTTAATAATTATATTTTTAAATTTATGATTAAAAATTTATTTTTAGTAGTAATTTTTATTTTATTAAAATAAAATATTTTTATTGTAAAAGTATTATATATATATATCGGCTTATCTTGGTGAAATTGGGAATGGAATACGATTTGACAAATAATAATGACTGAAGCATCTTGGATTGTGAAATATGTAGACGTAGAAGTTGTAGGATATGTATGGAAGTAATGCAGGTTGATGTGAGTAAGGATGGCTGTGATATTGAAGTGGACTTTGGGAGTTGTAATTATTGATGTGATAGTGATTGAGGATGATCGGATGATCGGATGGTGTATCACACAATACTGGTATTATATATGCCATCGGTGATTAGTGATGAGTAGTATTGGCCATTTTCTAATCGGTTATAGGCGAGGGATGATGATGATGATGATATATCCAGTTACGATGTTCTTATCCTGTATTGTTTTAAGACACTAAAGTAATGTTTAGCAGACATCTTATATATAATGTGGTAAACATAGTGTGAGTGTTGTCATTGGGGACTATAAATTAGGTTTATGGTATGATTTTATACTTGCATTATAGTTTGCATGGTTACACCGATATTACATTTTTCACTATTACTTATGTTATGTGCTATTATATTATCTTCAAGTTAATTTTAATTTATGCTTTGAGGATATGGATGATGTATTAATTATGATTTTATGCATATAAGTTTATGGTTAGTTTTATAAAAGATCGTGCACTTTAATATCCTCTAAAATTTAATTTGTTTTTATAGAAGTTTTTATAATTAATTTTTTAATTATTATTTTATAATTTAAAAAAGTTGCACCACTACGTCAAAAATCTTAATCGGCGACACTAAAAGCGCGACGAAGCAAAAAATTTGCGTCGCGATAAACTAACGGCGACACAAACATAGTGCGTCGCCTTTATTTGAACAAAATAGCGACGCAGCCACGTCACTAAAATGTGAGTGAAATCAGCTCTCGCGACGCGCGATCAAAAACCGTCGCGAAAAATGTGGCGCGAAGCATATTCGGCGACACAAATTCGGCAAGTGTCGCAAAAAATAAGCGCGCCAAATACATTTCGCGACAGGCATTCCACAAGTGTCGCCGAAAATCTGCGCGCCAAATACATTTGCGACGGGCATTTGTAAAGCGTCGCGGAAAATATACGCGGCAATCACATTCAGCGACACCCATTGGAGCAGGTGTCGCGAAATAGTTGCGCGCCAACACCTACCACATACAATTATTTCACAATACCAAAATAATCAATTCATACCAACCATTCTGTATCTATAAATACGTATCAATATTATGATAGAAAATCATCTATTACTGTAAAAGAAACAATCATCAGAAAAAAAAAATCATACATATGCATAAATATTCTTACGTTTTTTTTTTCGGCAATTTAGCTGAAACTATTTCAAAATATATGGAAATGTCAAAAAAGTTTTGACTAGCTCTCCTTTTATATGATCGACCAGCTACAAATCGTCGATCCATACGCTTCAGGTACTTCACCTTCATACATATTAAAGGTTTTATTCTATCTTGTAATCAACTGATCATCTATTATTATAAAAGAAATATATATGAACAAAAAAAAAAAAGGAGCGTATTGGCTGCGTCGCACATAACTTCGACAACAATAATGTGAACTACTTATAAAAAATAAAAAATAAAAAATAAAAAAACAGAAATTAGGGCTATTGGCGACGCCAGCTTCGCCTATACTGTGTTATTGGCGACGCTGGTGTCGCCAATACTGAATTATTGGTGACGCCAGCGTCGCCTTTAGTGACTTTTTTTTTTTTTATATTCTCAAGTAATTTGTACTCTTCATCTACAATATATGATATTAACACTTAAAATGTGTACGAAAGGAAATGCATTATGTTGTCATATATNCATATATAACATATCCATTATACAATTTGTCACATATTTTTTATTAACTATGCAAACAAAGTATAGATATTGCATGCAAATTCTTTAAAGCTATTACATATATATGTCAATTTACATGCATGCATAATTGAAATAATTGTTGTGTTCAGTATGCACTATACATATATATTTTATGTTTATATGATGATACCATATATGATTGATTTTACATTAATTTCTCAACAATAATGTGAACTTATTAAAAATATTAAAAAAAGAAAAAAAAAGAAATTAGGGANAAAAAATGCAAAAAAAAATAAAAATAAAAATAAAACAGAAATTTATTATTGGCGACGCTGGTGTCGCCAATACTCAATTATTGGGGACGCCAGCGTCGCCTTTAGTGACCTTTTTTTTTTTTTATAATTCTTAAGTAATTTGTACTCTTCATATACAATATATAATCTTAAGACTTAAAATGTATACGAAAGGAAATGCATTATGTATACATATATAACATATCCATTATACAATTTGTCACATATTTTTTATTAACTATGCAAACAAAGTATAGATATTGCATGCAAATTCTTTAAAGCTATTACATATATATGTCAATTTACATGCATGCATAATTGACATAATTGTTGTGTTCAGTATGCACTATACATATATATTTATGTTTATATGATGATATCATATATAATTGATTTTACATTAATTTTTCAACAATAATGTGAACTTATTATAAATGCAAAAGAAAAAAAAAAAAAAAAAAATGACATAATTGTTGTATTCAGTATGCATTATACATATATATATATTTATGTTTATATGATGATACCATATATGATTGATTTTACATTAATTTTTCAACAATAATGTGAGCTTATTAAAAATGCAAAAAAAAAAAAAAACAGAAATTAGGGTATTGGCGACGCTGGTGTCGCAAATACTCAATTATTGGGGACGCCAGCGTCGCCTTTAGTGACCTTTTTTTTTTTTTAATTCTTAAGTAATTTGTACTCTTCATATACAATATATAATCTTAAGACTTAAAATGTATACGAAAGGAAATGCATTATGTATACATATATCAAATTATAAAAAATGCAAAAAAAAAAAAAACAAAAATTAGGGTATTGGTGACCCCAGCGTCGTCAATACTGTATTATTGGCGACGCTGGGGTCGCCAATACTCAATTATTGGGGACGCCAGCGTTGCCTTTAGTGACCTTTTTTTTTTTTTAATTCATATAAAAAATGCAAAAAAAAAAAAAACAGAAATTAGGGTATTGTTGACGCCAGCGTCGCCACTACTGTATTATTGGCGATGCTGGTGTCGCCAATACTGAATTATTGGGGACGCCAGCGTCGCCTTTAGTGACCGTTTTTTTTTTCTTAATTCTCAAGTAATTTGTACTCTTCATATACAATATATAATCTTAAGACTTAAAATGTATACGAAAGGAAATGCATTATGTATACATATATCAAATTATAAAAAATGCAAAAAAAAAAAAAAACAGAAATTAGGGTATTGGAGACGCCAGCGTCGCCAATAATGTATTATTGGAGACGCTGGTGTCGCCAATACTGAATTATTGGTGAGGCCAGCGTCGCCTTTAGTGACCTTTTTTTTTGTTTTTTTAATTCTTAAGTAATTTGTACTCTTCATATACAATATATAATCTTAAGACTTAAAATGTATACGAAAGGAAATGCATTATGTATACATATATAACATATCCATTATACAATTTGTCACATATTTTTTATTAACTATGCAAACAAAGTATAGATATTGCATGCAAATTCTTTAAAGCTATTACATATATATGTCAATTTACATGCATGCATAATTGAAATAATTGTTGTGTTCAGTATGCACTATACATATATATATTTATGTTTATATGATGATACCATATATGATTGATTTTACATTAATTTTTCAACAATAATGTGAATTTATTAAAAATGCAAAAAAAAAAAAACAGAAATTAGGGTATTGGCGACGCTGGTGTCGCCAATACTGAATTATTGGGGACGCAAGCGTCGCCTTTAGTGACCTTTTTTTTTTTTAAGTTCTCAAGTAATTTGTACTCTTCATATACAATATATAATCTTATGTCGCCAATACTGAATTATTGGTGACGCCAGCGTCGCCTTTTGTGACCTTTTTTTTTTTTTTTAATTCTCAAGTAATTTGTACTCTTCATATACAATATATAATCTTAAGACTTAAAATGTATACGAAAGGAAATGCATTATGTATACATATATCAAATTATAAAAAATGCAAAAAAAAAAAAACACAAATTAGGGGTATTGGCGACGCCAGCGTCGCCAATACTGTATTATTGGCGACGCTGGTGTCGCCAATACTGAATTATTGGTGACGCCAGCGTCGCCTTTAGTGACCTTTTTTTTTTTTAATTCTTAAGTAATTTGTACTCTTCATATACAATATATAATCTTAAGACTTAAAATGTATACGAAAGGAAACGCATTATGTATACATATATAACATATCCATTATACAATTTGTATAATGTGAACTTATTAAAAATGCAAAAAAAAAAAAAACAGAAAGTAGGGTATTGGCGACGCTGGGGTCGCCAATACTGAATTATTGGGGACGCCAGCGTCGCCTTTAGTGACCTTTTTTTTTTTCTTAATTCTTAAGTAATTTGTACTCTTCATATACAATATATAATCTTAAGACTTAAAATGTATACGAAAGGAAATGCATTATGTATACATATATCACATTTCCATTATACAATTTGTCACATATTTTTTATTAACTATGCAAACAAAGTATAGATATTGCATGCAAATTCTTTAAAGCTATTACATATATATGTCAATTTACATGCATGCATAATTGACATAATTGTTGTGTTCAGTATGCACTATACATATATATTTATGTTTATATGATGATACCATATATGATTGATTTTACATTAATTTTTCAACAATAATATGAACTTATTAAAAATGCAAAAAAAAAAAAACAGAAATTAGGGTATTGAAAAAAAAAACAGAACTTAGGGTATTGGCGACGCCAGCGTCGCCAATACTGTATTATTGGAGACGCTGGTGTCGCCAATACTGAATTATTGGTGACGCCAGCGTCGCCTTTAGTGACCTTTTTTTTTTTTTTAATTCTTAAGTAATTTGTACTCTTCATATACAATATATAATCTTAAGACTTAAAATGTATACGAAAGGAAATGCATTATGTATACATATATAACATATCCATTATACAATTTGTCACATATTTTTTATTAACTATGCAAACAAAGTATAGATATTGCATGCAAATTCTTTAAAGCTATTACATATATATGTCAATTTACATGCATGCATAATTGACATAATTGTTGTGTTCAGTATGCACTATACATATATATTTATGTTTATATGATAATACCATATATGATTGATTTTACATTAATTTTTCACCAATAATGTGAACTTATTAAAAATGCAAAAAAAAAAATAAAAAAAAATAAGAAATTAGGGTATTGGCGACGCTGGTGTCGCCAATTCTGAATTATTGATGACGCCAGCGTCGCCT
>QANX01001651.1:0-29354 GCA_003254975.1 Ochetophila trinervis
TATCGAGTTACAATAAGACAAATTATTATGATCTTTTACCAAAAAAAAAAAAGACAAATTATTATGATCAGCTGGGATTTTAGGTTGATACGGGGAAAAACTAGGGAAGAAAAAAAAAAACGTGCTTTGATTGGATTCCTTCGTTTGGTCAAAAGTTCCATTTATTCATCGGCCATTTATATATGTAAATGTAAAAAGGGTCAAAAACGAAAAAGGGATTAAGGGTCTAATTTTTTATTTTTTTTTATTACGGATTAAGGGTCTAATTTGTTTTGTGGCTGAGATCACCTTTCATATAAATTAATATATATCTCTGACCATGTACCTAATAAAGAATTAATCATTTTTTTATATTATTTTTTTACTATTTGTTCTGCCGGTCAAGAAAACGACAATGAATTGTGGCATCAGTTTTGCTCAGATAGATAATAAATTATATGGTTGTCTATTACATTAATAAATTTAATTATTTGTACTATTTATATGTTTATTAATTTCATATTTGTTTTATCAATTTTATTTTTTTCTAATTTAATATACATATCAATTTTAATTATTTACTTTTTGAAATTTTTTTTTATTTGGTTTGAATTCAGTGTATTTTTTAATCTCTGTTTGATTTGATTGTGATTTTCTTGATATAAGCTACTTTCTAAACACCATCTTATCATTTTGAATTTTATTTTTAAGTTCTTACATAATTGTAACAACATTAAACTCAATTGCGACTTTAAACTTCTAAGTTTACTAATGTAATTTGTATATTTTTTGTTTAAAATAATGTAAATGTGTGCGTGAATGTGTATGCATGCTGTATGAGTTCTCTTCAAATTCATTGAAATGAAAAAAGAATGAAAAAAACCATAAAAATCTAAAATTTAAGCATTGCCTTACTTAGGGCAATGTGTGTAGATTAAAGATAGGTGTGTAATGGGGTTCAAATTGCCCTCGCACATTTTCTGCCCTACGTGAAACCATACCTCCCTAATGACAATATGAAGTTTATTGGACGGGCTACTGGACCTCTACTTTTTCTTCTCCGCCTTTGGAGAAACACATTGCCTTAAGTCAGAGGGCCATATTTCTGTGTATACTTTCTCTTCGAGATTGAGGAAGACAATTAGAGGGTTGGGCACTCTAAGTGTTCTTCATTGCTTTTGGAAGCACACACTGTCTTTGGTTCGAGATGCGTATTTGGATTGCTCATCTTCAATTATTGTTGCGTCAATGGGCGTTTAGACTCAACATTTGAAGCCTTGCTGGAGATTTTCTTCTTTACAATGAATTTTTTTCTTGGGTGGTTTGCTGATAATGAGTTTTTTCTCTTGGAGTGGTGCAAAAAAAATTTATTTTTTCGCTGACAATTTCGTAGCGGTGGTTCTCTTTGCCATCATTGTCTTTGATTTATTTGTGAATGAGGTTGCTTAGCTCTTGTCATTGTTACATATGAGGGGGAGATGAGAATGTGAAAGAATGTGAATGAGAGAGAATGTAGATCATGAAAAATGGAGCTGGAAATGGGGAGGGAGAGTGTCTTTATGTTTAATTTTTAAAACAGAGGTGTAATAAATATTTTAGGCTTGAAGCTTATGAGCATATGGACGTAAATAGTTAAATTAAAAGTGACAGACATAGATAATTAATAGCTAAGTGAGATGAGCATCGTGTAAACATCCTAATGAGAGAACTTTTATCAACTCATCAAACCAGCCACCCACACTATTTCTTAATTCACAAATTATCTAAATATTATTTAATATTTACGTATAAGTACATGCATAACGTATGACCGTATTGAATCCATAAGCATTTTGTTCTTATTTTTTACAATTGAAAGGAAAAAATGTCCATATGCCTTTTTTTAGTCTGAATGTACACTTTAGTTTAGGAATTAATTTTGCCTTGCATGTATAAGAGCATTTTTAATGGTTATGTGGATTGGAGTTTATATGGCACATATAATAAAAATATTTGTTGCTTATGTGGCAAATGTCTATTTAATAGACGATAAATATTTAAAAGTACTCTCAAATGGAATCTATTCATCATAAAATTAATAGATTATGTGTAATTTTTTTTTAAATTATATCTATTTAAAATTCTAAAATAATTGAAAAAAGAATAAAAAAAGAGTTAATTGTTGAGTCACATTGTCTAACATACTTTCTGAAAGTAGTCAGTCTATTTAACAGTGTCTATTTTATTTTTTGCTACATCAGCTTAACAGAGTTAATAGACAGAATCATTGGAGATTTTTTTTTAAATCTTTTTATATTTATGATGTGACAATAAAATTATAACAATATACAGTATCATTGGAGATGCTCCAGTGTGCATGTAAATTTTAATTGACATTTTGAATCATGTGATTATATATATATATATATATATATTATGTAAAAGAAGTAATCTGCATTAATCGGACAGAACTAATATTCAATCACTTGTTTTGATTTGCAAAGACTTGCTTTTGAGATTTGATGCAGGAAAAAAAGAAAAACATGAGGAGGAAGAGATAGACTAATGACAGAAGGAGCAGGGCCTCAGTCATAAAATACTAAAAAAAAGTAAATTAATGTATCATTGAGTAAGCTTGAAGGACATATTCTAATAATTGAGAGAATATATATATATATATATATATAGAGAGAGAGAGAGAGAGAGAGACTGAGAGGAAAAGTAATTATTTTTGCAATTATTTTTTTAAAAATAAAAATAGGGTCGCATAATATTGATTAAATTTCTTCAACCATCTTTAATAAGAAAATGAAGAAAATTTTACTATATCAAGTACACTTAGAATTTCATAAAATTAACCATCTTTTTCTTATTTATGAATATTTCATAAACCATCTTTAATTTGTATAATGTCCAAAATTACTTTCAATATGACCCAATTACAAATTTTAAACACTTTCATAATAAATAAAATAAAAAATAAAAATCAAATAAATTGGTAGCCAAAGTTTATAAAATGGAATATGAAATGCAATATCACCAACGTCTCTTTATTTATAACTGCTCAACCATTATGTCCATTAATACATTTTAATTATAATTTGCTCAAAACTATTATCCAATATAAACCATCATATCAATTTATTTTCTTACATTTTTATTGTTAATTTGAAAATATGTTTAAAATTAATATTTGAAATTTAAAAGGTATATTCGATGTAATACAAAAATTCAGAAGTGTGTATAAAATTAGCCCTAAAAGAATCTGCTTGGTGCTTTGCTGTCGTTTGCAGCACCATCTTGTTTCAACCCCACTAGCATGACGTTTGTCTTCTGTCCTCAAGCTTTCAATAATCCTTTTTCTTAATTGATTTAACTCTGCAAACACATTTTTTTTTAAATATGTTTTTCGTTAACATAAGTTTCATTGTGGAGGGGTTCTTTACATGATATACAATTAATTTCTTAATAGATACTTATCGATTTTTTTCTAAAATAATTTATTCTTTTGTTGTATGATTTGCACAAAAGAGACTGTCCTTAACATAATCCTTTATATACAAAATTGGTACAAAAATAGACATGTTAGTCGAGTAAATTTTTGTGCAATTGAAAAACATAAAATTAACAGACGGCATTGTAGCATGCAGAGTTAATGTTAATTAACATCGGTATATAGTTTGACTTGGCAAATAACACACAATGAGCCAATATATGTTTTTATATTATATAATGGCTCAATTAATTGTCTGCTCAATTTTCTATGTTATTTAGATGACTCTTGACATTGGACATTACTCAAGTCTTTGAAGATAACTGAAAATGCTGATTAAAATATTACCGTCCAAAAACTGAATTAAAATAGGATGGGGCAAAACATTAATTAGTAATTTCCGATACCAAAATTTAAGCAATCAATAGTTAGATTATCCATAAAGAGAAAAATTATTTAAACACAAAAAGACTTGGGTGTGGTGGTTGATCTTTCACGCTCAAATTAAAATAATGGCGGGCGGATAATATTCAAAACCCAAAGAGAAAGAATTAAGGGGGAAAAAACGGTCTTATATATTTTTGTAAATAGACTTTGCTTTGTTGTGTTACCTAACAACACATGAAGCTCTAACTCTCTCTATCATAATTAAAACATATTTTCTTTTTTCTTTTTTGGTAAATAACACATATTTTTATATTGATAAAAAGGGCCTGCCTTTTTGAGTTGACATCTTCACATTATATATCGATCCCCAATAATTGCTTTTATTTTGATTCTTCTATATAATAATTAATTAATTATACAGCATTATCCTTTTGGCATGCATGCAAAGTCAAGCTTTTCCATGCAGTTCCCATGTAGCATGCATGCAAGAAAATTGAAATTAGATTAATATGCAGTTTATCTATAAACTAATTAATAATTACTTTTAATAATAAACAATTTATTGCATTCTCGAGTTTCTTTTGTGATATGACTACAAATATATTTCGAGTTGTATTTTTCTCTTTGGGGAAAAATATTTGGTCTTTCAATTTGCCAATATTAGCTAGGAGTAGTTTTAATATTCCATAAATATTGTATATATATACAATTCTTCTATTCACCAAAATACACAACTCTTCTCTACCGATATGATGATCATGATCCAACTCAAAAAATAAGTTAGGATACGCAGCACATGCATCATATATGATGATCATGCATGCCTTTCAGAGTGCATGCATGCTCATTGATACATGTCATGGAATTAATTCATTTTTATAATTAATACTACAAATGAATTTCCTTAAGAAAAATTGGAAGCATATGCAAAATAAAGAATAGTACTTTACAGATATACCTACGTAAAAGATCAGGAACCTAACCCAGCTTTTCTGGGGAAGGACATTGTAAAGTGCTTGCTACAGACAGAGTTTTCGTCAGTTAAACACATTTAAAAACTTCAAAAAGTTAACTGTCTCTTTAAGTTGGGCTTAGTTAGGTTCTATGAATGAAACGCTCATTATATGTGCTTCTTCATTGAAGAATTCAACTTTTTAGAAACAAAGATTAAAAGAAACATGAAATGATAGAACTTTCACTACTTTTGGTGTGTGTATGGTTTATGTTTGGTCAATAATTGAATTTAAATGCTTAACATCTATTAATTAAGATTAATCTGCATGGTTTGTGTATTACATATCCATCAGAATTTTTTGCTTTATTGTTTTTTTGTTTTTGTTTTTGTCCTTGTTTATCATTGAGTATAGGTATATTTGAAGGCTAATTGGAACAATTTTTTTTGGATTAATTGCAATTTAGTATTTTAAATTTTTAAAATTGTGCAATTTCAGCTCTAAATTTCATGTTTGGTCAATTTAAACTGTAAAGTTTATAAATTTTTATAATTTGGGTCTTTAATTTTTCAAATTGATTCATCTTTACAGTTTTTTTGAACGGACTGTTAACAAGATGCACATGACAAACATGTGACCCATTTTCTTTAATATGAAGCAAATAACAACAAACTAATAAATTTCGAGCAACAAAACCATTTTAGCTTTACAACTTGAATCATCTATAAAACACCATTCATAACACTGCAAATTAAAATAGGTAACTTTGCAAACAATCTGTTTACGAAAATAGAAAAGTTGAACTAATTTGTACCAATTTTAAAAATTAAAAGTTAAAATCGCACAAATTTAAACTTTTTTAAGTTTTAATTAACTAAACATGAAATTTATGGCTGAAATTTAATAACTCTAAAAATTTAAAGTATTAAATTGCAATTAAACTTTTTTTTATCCTTTTCTATAAACCAATTTGGAATGGAAACATATGATTAAATTATCATCAAATCGATCACTGACTTCCTAATCGACCCATTGAAGGTAATTTGTCAAAGAGTTTCAAACATCTTTCCTGAGCGGAAAATCTGGCTTTTTCTAATTGGAAAGGAATAGAAGTCCTTAACTACTTATTGAGAAACTAACTCCAATTTTCAGACTCAACAACATTTGTAGTATAGCCATTAAATTATTTCAACTGTTTAAAAGAATATATATATATATAATTTGGCAAGGTCAAGCTAGCAAATTTAAATATAAAATACATATAATATATATATTTTAAATTGTTGGAAAGTAAGGTAAAAAAAATCCAAATGTTGGGGATTGCGTGCAAAGCATGTCAAATGTATAATTGGAGACACCATACCTAACAGCTACAATTGCATAAAAGACAATCGTCTTACACTTGCATTGACTTTGTATGGGAGACAAAAGCATATATTCCAAGAACGTATTTGTTGTGTTCATTTTTAATTGACTTCAATCACTGAACCATCCATCGATGATCTGTCCTGAATTACAATGATTTCAATTAAAATGGGTGATTTTTATTTAATTATCAATTGTTATATATATATATATATATATATATANTATATATATATAATCCATAACTAGCTATGCAACATGCTATATCTCCAAATCGATGATGAATTGGGTATGCTGGTCTACCTAAAAGCAATTTAATAACCAACTGCAATACGACACGTACGTGTGTTAGCTAATAGGAATTTCATTCGCACAATAAAACGAATTTCGCTAAATGGTTGGTCATCCTATCTTCCTACCATATATATTTTGATCCACTTTGTTTTTCAAAGTATAAGAAAATGAAGAAAAAATAATAAAACCATGTGTCCAAATCTGCAACTTTCAAAGGTGAAGCTGAACATCAGCTGAAGACTTTTTGAAAATGCTGTCTTCTCCATAGCCAACTTTTCTTATACAATGCCATAAATAGGCATGCAAAAGGTCAACCACACACACGCTAATGTATACCAACATTGCTGGTTGCTGTATATAAACGAAATGTTTCCTTTCTAATGAAAGTCCATGTCGGCCATCAAGTAAACCAGACCGCGGAGGGCTGAGATTCAATTGTGATAGTTTTAAGTGGCTCAGCGCCTAGGATTCCATATGAGTTGTGATTATTAGAATTCACGCAGCAATAGTGGATGCGTGGAGTCAGTTTATTTAGACTGAAACTATTATTCCTCACAATTGTCAATAGACTGAAACTTATATATATAATTCTGTATTAAAAATAAAATTTTAAAAAAATTGATGATTAATCTTGTATCAACAAAGTAGTAATTTAACATGGTATTAAAAAATAAAAAATTTAATGGCCACATATTTGAAATTCAATAATTTTTACTCAAAATAAAAACTTTATGTGAAAGTCTAAAATAAATCAAAAGAAGAATGTACATGTAAGACCTATACCTACTTACATGTAAAAAAAATATTAAAGATAATATTTAAAAATATTATAGTTAACGTATGATATTTTAATATTAAAAATTTTACGTATTTAATTTTTCGGTCACATATTAAGCAAGCTGTTCTGGATTCAAATACTGGCTGTTCAAAAAGTAATGGTTTTGTTAGGTATGATGATGAAAATGACAGGTCAAAGGCCAAAACTGAAAGCATCAACTCCAGAAATAGCTCGTTTTCTCTGTCGGTCAGGTCATCTGTTGAAGTTGGTTCACGTCTCAAGCTCGAGTTTGCCGTCATAGATAAACGGCAGGAAGTAATGGCTACTCGTGATATTTCAGTCATGGTGGAATCGTTCATGATTGCTTCGTCTATGATTTAAAGGGATCAGGATTGTTTCCGGTGACTTCTTTAGGCAAAACTGATCATCTTTGATCAGATTGGTTCAGAGCAGAGGCTCGGTCAATTGGGTTTTGCAGAGTCTGCAGACCTCTGGGTTCATGTGCGTTGCAATTGGCTCAACTAGAGATTTGAGTTTTTTTTAGGTTCGCCGCCGGTGATTTTTGTGAAAAAACAGATCATATTTTACAGGCTCGTTCGGAGCAGAGGCTAAAATTGAAGACCGCAGATCAGTTAAGCATATCTTTTAAAGTGTGTAAAATTACTTTTTTACCCTTTCAATGCTAAGTTCGTTCATTTTTAAGAAGGAAATGAATGTGACACGCATTTACCAAAAAAAAGAAAAGAAAAGAAAAGAAATGAATGCGACACGCAGCGGGGAAGACATTGTAATTAACCCAAACTTCAAGAGTCTAATTGAAATTAACCCTAAAACAAATAACTCCGTCGGGAAACGTGTTTTGGTCTCGTGGTCAAACGTGGAGAGGTATGGACCCCGCAATTGGATGTGTGGGGATGAGAAGTTGAATTTGAATTAGATGGGAGGCCATGAGAGGTGGGGTCAAGTTTGGATCACGGTGATCACTTAGATTGTCTGAAGCTGGCGTACGTATTAGGATCTGAGCTAGTCTTTGCTCATATCAAATCGATCAACCAATCAATCACATCACTTCCACATACGGCGTAAGATCAAGTCGTGGTGGTCCCCCGTACAGATTGATATCCAAAAGCAATTGGGAAGTGCCCTCGGCTCACGAGGTTCCCGTTTCATCAGGGCCTGGGTTTTTGAGTTGGACCCTTTTCCTGAACAAATGGTCGAAAAGAGGCCCAATTCGTTCGTGGACCTGTTGGGCCTGTGGTAGGCCGAGCTATTAGATGGGTTCTATATTTGTGGCTGGCTGAGGAGGACCTATAGAACCCTATCAGAACAGAAACTTGGAAAATAACCACCCTCTTCAGTCTTCTCCAACTTCCAACTGAAATAAATCATCCAATGCTGCGAAACCCCTCTCTCCATAGTCCTTAACCAATTCGATTTCTCATGGCCACTCTGTGCTTTCGCTCCCTCTTCTTCTTTGACAACCACACGCAGACAGAGCCCAGGCGAGGCTGCTATACCCTCCAACACCCACCTCGCAAACACCTCAGACTTCGTGCTTCTTCAATCAAGAAATCCAGGTTTTTTTGTTTATCTTCCTCTTACTCTGCTTCTCATGGCTTTTTTTTTTCCCCAAAAAAGAAAGAGTCTTTAACTTGATCTTTATTGAATTTTGTAATTTGGGTTTGTAGGAAGGTAAAGAGCAATGCGGAACTCTGCAATGATATCAGGGAGTTCGTTGCTACCGTTGGACTCCCACAGGATCACGTGCCCACTACGAAGGAGCTTTCGGAGCACGGAAGGTTCTTTAATCCTCACTTTTTGTAATTTCTTTTTCCAGTTTAATTTGGTCTTGGTTTGCATTGCGATGACTTTTCATCTTTATTTATTAATCAGCTGGAATATTGCATTTTCTTTTCCCAGGATAGTTATATAAATTTTAGCCGACGAACAACTGAAATCTCATTGCTTGTTAGTGGTTCTTTATAACCAATATAATGATTGAAAACTGAAAAGATATAATTTTGACATTAGACTGGTTGATAATTGTTCAATTAGTAGTTTTTTTTTTTTTTTTTGGGGGGGGGGTAAATTTTAACCTCTTGTTTCACTTCGAGGGAAAATCTAAAGTTTGACAAGTTATGTTATGCAGCGTCTAAAAGGTGTTTTCTTTTCTATATAGGACTGATCTTGCAAACATTGTCAGACGGAGGGGATATAAAGTGATTAGGGAGTTTCTTACAAACTCAAGAGAAACAGATTTGGATGAGGAGGGAAACATAGATGAACAAAAAGGTGCAATAAGTGACCGTGGAGATATGCTAACAGGTCAATAGACATCTAAATATTGTTTATTCGAGTTTGATTCTCATGTTCTAAGTGTAGGAAACTATTACTAATTATAGCTTTCTTCTATTTTAGATGGTCAGGATGTGGAAGTGAACAATGTGGTTGGAGATTTTCCATCATCTACTGAAGTTTACATCATGGAAAGTAGTTCTGTTAGTTTGATTACGGATCCAAATCTCAACTTTGATGACAGTAGTAATGTGCCTGCGGAATCTTCAGTTGATTCATCCTCACAGGAAAAGGCCTTGGACATTATTGAAGATCACCTTGAGAGGGTGGAAAAAATGGATGAAGATGTTTCCTTGTCAAACAATGTTTCCACAGTGGAAAGTCATTCAAGTAATCCAGATAGTCCAGCTTCCGACTCTGGAGATCATGGTTGTATGCCGTTGGAAATATCAACGAATTTTTCCATCAAGAGAGCAGATTTAAATGATTTAAGTGGTGGCAATGAGATTGTGAACAGTATGAGTGAAGATAAATTTTTGTCAAGCAGTGTTTCCATCACTGAAAGAAACTCTTCCAGTGCTAATGTTGAGCAAGACCTAAAATCTAATGATTATAATCAGATGCTTTTAGAATCCACTGATGCATTGTCCTTGGAGGAAAAGGCATCATACAAATATCAGGATGAGGATACCAATTTTGCTGAAGAAGTTGTCCTGTCAACTGAAGTTTCCATTGCAGAATACCACTCCAGCAGTTCAAACATTGATCCAGTAATCAGTTCTGATGACCATAGTTCTGCACCTAAAGGTTTTTCAACTGAGTTGTCTTTGGAGGAAAAGGTAGAAAACTTTATGCAGAGAGGAGATCTGGATGCAGTGGAAGGTTAGTTGCATACAATATTCTAGTCAAATCATTTAGTATCTGCATTTGATATTAGTGTGTATGTGTGGTCATTCGAGCTTATTTGAATCATTTTAAAATGATTTCCAACTTTAGAGTTGACTTTTATTTAACCTTTATTGATATTTGAGAACTGAAGTTAAGCATGTGGAGCTGCTTGATGCTCAGATAGTGACTATCGCATATCAAATGAGAGCGGTACTGAAGAAAGTAAGGAACGCATTTTATTGGAGGATGCAGAAGAAGTTCAAGTAAGGACACCTACTTCCGAGCACTCAGAAAATGTGCTCAATAGGGGTAATTCCGGTATGACCTCAAATGGGAGAGCGTCGATCTCTATGCAAGTGGTGCCTTCTGCAACAGCAAACGATTCTCTTAGGTTAGTATTTTATATGTCTAATCAAAGATCCATAATCTAAACTATTTTCAAATATTAAAATCTGTTTTTATGACCAGTGAACTGTTAAATTTTCAATGCCTAATTAAGTGCTTGACTATTTTAATCATGGTTGCATTATTTTTGTAATGGGAACTCAATTTCTTTATGGATGACTGGTAAACTGGATGTTGCACCTTACTGAATTTGATTAATTTCTGATACTACCACTCATGGCATGGAATGAGTGTAAGTGTTTCCTTGAACTGTAATTCTTTGATGTTTGTATGTGCAGGAATGCTAATTTTTCGGCTGATTTATTAAGTACTCAAGTTAACAATGATCTGGATGCGGAGGTTATTACTTAATGCGATTCTCAAAAGTTCAATTTCCGTTAATTGGTTGTTCGATATATATTGACATGTACCTATATTTCAGACTAGGAAAAGGGAGACTCAAGTTGAGATTAGTAAGCTTAAGCACATGCTGGTACTAATCATTGTATATCCTTGTGGTCCAATTCTACTATAGTTCTTTCTAATCAAATTGTGTATGGAACCTTGTCGTATTGACAAAATGACTTAACTTTTACTGTGTTTGTTTTTGGTGTGCTCAGCATCAGAAGGAGTTGGAGTTATCACGGTTGAAAGAACAGATTGAGAAGGAAAAGGTACATAGGCTGTTCTTGAAAACTTCTTTGATAGAAAAGCCTCTTTATGATATTCATCACTTAAAAACAGAAAAGCTAGATAAACAGAGTTCAATGCCTAATCATGCATTCTCCACAATCTCAGTGCAGAATTCTTGGGAACATTTATAGAGTTACAGGAAAATTGTGCAAAAGAAACTCAGAAATTTGTATTTGTATTTTATCACATCATCTAGGCATTGCATACAAAACTTCCCTGTGTCAATCACTACTTGCAGAGTGTGACAAATGCTGCCTCCAATAACGTGTATTGTCGTTTACTGTAATTTGTTCTCTCTCTCAGCACAGTGATGTATTATTTATTTTGCATTCACTTTTTTCTACAGCTTTCTTTGTCTGTTTTGCAAATCAAGGCTGAAAGTGAAATCAGCAAAGCCCAAAAAATTATCTCAGAAAAAGATGCAGAGTTACTTGCTGCTGAAGAAACCCTTTCAGGACTAGTGGAGGTATAAGATCTACCTTCTTACTGAATGTATCTTCTATGTATATACAGTTCTGGTATAATTTATAAGTTCATAGGATATCATATAACTACAGAAAGGCGTAATATTTTTTTTGGATGTTTAATAGACACCTATACTACTTGAAAGACCTTGTCATGCCTTGATGAATTCCAAATAATCCAGCGTGCACTCTATTGTAAAAGACTAAACACTGATTTTTTTGGCTTCTTGGCTGAGATTAGTATTTGTTAGACCTGCTGACTGGGAACAATTTTCTTGATTTTAATCAGGTTGAGGTTCAATATTGTGGAGAGGGTGAAACTGTTGAGGTGGCTGGAAGCTTTAATGGTTGGCATCATTGGATCAAAATGGATCTGCAGCCATCATCTAGTATCACAGAATCCAGTGGAACCAGGTTATATTTATAATATTGTTCTTGTTGTTGCCATCAGTCCTTGCCGTCTGTTATCTATAATTTTGCTATTGTCTTGCTGTGTTCTCTTTCATCCATACATCTATCTTTCTTTTGTTGGATCTTCTATCTCATTTTCCTAGGAGCTATAGGCTGGCCTTTATTTGTTTTGTCTTCTGTAGTTTATGATGTTTTCCTCCTGCACTTCTTTCAATTTTATGTTTTACATGAAAAACACATTCTTAAGAATAGTACTCAGATAGGGAGCTCACAGTATATGTTCTTCCAGGAGAACCAGATGTTGGTCGACTATGCTGTGGCTTTATCCTGGGGTCTATGAGGTTTGCACATCTACTACCTAAATAATAATTCTATAGCAATGACTTTTAGCCATACCCATTGAGATTTGAATAATCGAGCTGTGCATGAATTTGCTACCACTTTGAGTCTTGAGAGGTTTATTAGTGGCTGCTTATGGAGAACTCTGGAAATGGAATAGAATACGGTCACTCCTTAAAATTCATTTTTAGTGTATGAAGGTTTAATTCAAAAGAATATATAAATATAAATATAAATATAAATAAAAGGATTATAGGTATGTATTGCTCATGAGTCACCAATGAAATAGTTAAATTTATGAATCTCATTACATGTTTTGTTGTCATAGATTTTTGTCCTTCCAAGGATTTGTACCAATGATGATATATCTTCTTCAACTGCAGATGAAATTTGTTGTTGATGGGCACTGGAAGCTTGATCCTCAGAAAGAATCAGTTACCCGGGGTAACATATCTAACAACATTCTTCGTGTAAACAGATGAATGCTTTCCACGGTAAATAGCTATTCGCCTATAATTTCCATTTACTTCCTGTGTGTCTTGTAATAATTATTTCAAAATCATACTGCAT
Source organism: Ochetophila trinervis (assembly GCA_003254975.1). NCBI lineage: Eukaryota > Viridiplantae > Streptophyta > Magnoliopsida > Rosales > Rhamnaceae > Ochetophila > Ochetophila trinervis. The sequence continues at coordinate 13,273 of QANX01001651.1, forward strand.
CACACTAAAAGGGTGCTTGATTTTTGTCATCACCATACAATGTCTACGTATGAGATAGTGATATTGTGAGACATATCTAAATTCAGCTTTTTGTTGGAAGAAAATCAAAGTTGGAGATCACACAGGCAAAGAAACATGAAGCATACAGGATCATGCAGATTTCCTGATACAACTCAAAATTATGTATCAACGCCTTTCGTGGTTAAAGACAGGAATTACAGTTGCTGAGAACTTCATCAACAAATCAAATGGCAGTTTTTCTGTTTTGCGGAAGCTTCCCCCATGTACATAATGCAGAGAACTCTTTACAATCTACTTTCGTAGCATTAGAAATTTGTTTAGGAAAATAGCTTCTAGATTGTTGACTGAAAAATGTACATCTCCTCTGTTCATATGTGAGCTACTGTACTCAGTTAAAGCAAGAATTTGATAAAATAATGGATATTTGGAGTCCTGTCCACAATAGAAAGAAGAAATTTGGAACCTGGAAAAACTGTGGGCATTGGTTGGTTTCACAGTAATTTCATATTCAATAATGCGTTTATAATAGAAACATGCGCACAAACAACAAAATCAGAGAGAGCATGCGAATGGAATATTATTTCATATGCATATTATTCTGGAAACTCCACCGGACCCAATTTCACCCGCCGTAGGGCTTTCTCTTGTGGGTCCCAACAAAGAACAAAGAAGAGGGACTCGCTCAATGCCAAAATCTAGAAAAAGGCTGTTTGAGTTGGCGTTGAGACCACGTGGAAAGCGTTAATTAGCAATTACTCGCCCATGTAACGTAGAAGCGTGTCTCTTTCCTCGCCTTTCCCATTTCCTTTCCTCTCTATCTTCTTCATTTTTACTCGGTTTTTCTTTCTCTGCTGGGCTTCACACCAGACTACACTGTTTTCGTCCTGCAAACATTCTGTTTTCTTTTTCATTTTTCCGGACAAATGGCTTCGATGGCTGTTTCTGTTTCTGCTTGTCTCCGTCCCAGTGTTCCTTCTCCTTTACTACTACCCTGTACTGCATTTTCAAATTCCCCACCATTCCTGAAGAGCCACGTGGAGTCCTGCTTCCCTTTGGCATTGGCGCCTGCTCTTGCAACAGCAACGAAGAGACCTCTTCTCTCTGCTCCTTTTGCGATGAACCACAAAACCTGTGAAGAAGCTGTTGTTGTTGTTGATAAGGCAGATAGGGAAGAAGAAAAAGAAGGAGAAGAACTCAGCGAGACCTTTTTGTATTCCTTTACTCCTTTGCCTCTGATGTTTTTGGCTGCTCTCCCTGGAGGTACTATTACTGACACTGATTAAGCTTTTAACTTTGTAGCGTTGATACCTGTTGACAAGTAAATTTTCTTGCAATTTGGATGTCATATTTCTTATTTTACTGGATTTATTCCAGTCTCCAAGTTTCACATTGGCTCTTGTCTGTGGAAAGGTTAGAGTCCGTAATTGTCATTGGGAGTTTCATACTGTGTTAAAAAGGAACGGCTTTTTCACTGCTTTTGTGATTGGTTGTCAATTGGGATAAGACAAACTATCTTATTAACGGTGGGAAGAATTTGAACATGTGCGTGCCTAAGTCTGATTTGGGTATTTAGCAGTACCTTAATGGCTTACTCATAAGAGTCTTTGAAGATTTGGATTGCAGGTGGTACAGTGAGATCATTGTTTGGGCCTTTCGTTGAGCTTGTTAAATCGCTGAATCTTCCTGATTGGCTTGTGCATTGGGGTCACCCCGGAAACATGGTATAATAATATAATCACCACCTCCTCCTTCTGTTTCCTTTCCCTCTTTTCTTATCTCTAAAACCAAACTGGTCCAAAAATTTTATAGGCTGTTGTGCTGTTTGCGATGGGTGGCTATGGAACTTATTTGGGTTTCCGTATACGTTTTTCTGATGATGCAGTAAGTGCCAATTCATGTCAGTTAACTCCGATTGAAGAAACTTTTCTCGATTTTGTAACACAATATAATATGGCTTTGAAATCTGAAACATGTCAGGAGGAGAAAGCTAAGGCCAAAGACTTGCACCCAAAACTTCTTGGAGGGATGTTTTTCTTCTTTGCTCTTGGGGCAACAGGGGGAGTAACATCTCTTCTCACTTCAGACAGACCCATTTTTGAGAGGTATTCTCTATTCTGGCTACTCTCTGTTCATTAGACAAGTATTAGTGAATGTGATTTGGCTAAAGTTTTGATCTGTTTGTATGCAGCCCACATGCTGTAACGGGTTTCATTGGCCTTGCTCTCTTGACCCTTCAAACTATTCTACCATCACTGTTTGAGGTAACAAAAGCTCTTCTTCATAGCTTGTGCATCTAATTTTTGTTAGTTTTGTATAACTTTAACTTTGTGCATTTTTTTCTCTCTAATCATTGAGCAGGGAAATCCAGGATTACGAAATGTTCATGGGGTTTTGGGCAGTGGGATCATGACTCTGTTTCTAGTCCATGCTGCCCTTGGACTTCAACTTGGCCTAAGTTACTGATCATCTTCTTCTTCTTCTTCTTCATATACCTTAATTGTTTCCTCCAACTCTTTGGGCCCCATTTTTGCTTGTAAATTTGGCAGCATTACCTAAAGACTAAAGTAGATAATTGATATTGTAAAAGCATGATTTTTCGAATTTTGGGAATAGACAATGTATTGCAAAGTATTATTAGAAACTTGTTCTTAATTTTTCCCATACACTAAATTGTCTGAGGAAAAATTTCACTCAGACGCTTTCAAAAACAAGCTTAATATTTTTTAAATTCCATAAGCCACCCTAAAGTTATAAAATGTAATAAGCACTTTTAATTACTGTTTGAATAAAATATAAATCAAATCAAATAACAAATGGTGGCCAACAACTATAAAATGCAATATAAATGCAACATCAACAGTTTTTCACTATATATAATTTTTCAAAAATTTCATAAATCTTCTTGCTTCTTCAAATAGCTGAAACTGTATATATTTTACACAACATGCTCAAACAAACAGAAATTATTTCAATTACTACTCATTATTCAATGCAAGTCAACATATCAATTTAACTTCTTACTCTTTTATTATTAATTTGTAAGTGTATTTGGTTTTATGAGAAAAATGGGGAATGTTTATAAAATTAACCCAAGATTATCTAACCAAGTGTGATTGCTATAATAAATGAGGCATGAGGTACTACACGATGTGCCAGTCACGTAAACATTTATTAGGAAAAACCTAAAAAAAAAAAAGAAAAAGAAAATCCTAATCATAAAATAGTCAGATGTTGATTACACGCGCTGTTGTTATTAATGTAAACGTAGGCAATTCCATATTCCGTACCTCGACCTTGGACCTTCCACATGGAGAAAAGACGTGGATGTGGGTCACACTGCAGCTAAAACAGACAGAGGTGGCAAGATCTGAGATGAGATCTCCACTGAAACTCCAGGAACCAGGTGGGACCCTCGCCACCGCTGGTAGAGCTGGAGAATGCAAGTAGACGCCGCACCAATGAGAAGGCGACAGCGCAGCAGAGCAGCGATGGCATAGAAGAGCAGCAGAGAAGGAACGGGTCAGACGTAACTGCATTTCTTCACCACCCCTTCTTCTTCTTATATATTCCTATAAACGCTATTCCTATCGTCTCTCTCTCTCTCTCTCTCAGGTCCATCCTACTTTGCGCACATTCTCACAGGTTTGCCTTCTTCTTCTTCTTCCACTTTACGTAATATCAATCTTTCTGGTTTCCTCTGTTTCGATCTATATGCCTAGATGATACATCCAGGATCTTTCTGGTTTGCCTTCTCCTTTTTTCCCGGTGAATTATGTTTATGACTGCATTCTTGATTTAATGATTTCTTTCTTCTGTTGATCTCATTCCCATTTCGCTGATCTCGAATTCTTTGTTTTGCGCATCAAAATTGGAATTTGTTTGTGAATCATAGACTCTGCTTCGGAGCCTGAGCTTGTGTTTGGTAACTCTGGATTTGAAAGTGATAGTTCCCCAGCCCCCACCCCAATGCCATATGTATATGTTGGTTAACCAATATTAAAATTGGCATGCCTTATGAATTTGTCATGAATGATTATAATTATGTTGCCTAAAAACTATATGCTATAATGCGAGGTTGTAGTCATATATGATGAATTATTTTTTATTATTTACTTTTGCTTTTTCTTTTTCTTTGCCTGATTTTGTTAATTATACCTAATTCTATAAAATTAATTTAAATTTATAGCCTAGAGATGGATACCTTCCTCTTCACCTCTGAATCTGTCAATGAAGGCCATCCCGATAAGCTCTGCGATCAAGTCTCAGATGCCATCCTCGATGCCTGCCTCGACCAAGACCCAGAGAGCAAAGTTGCGTGCGAGACCTGTACCAAAACCAACATGGTCATGGTGTTTGGCGAGATCACCACCGAAGCAAAAGTAGATTATGAGAAAATAGTCCGAGACACTTGCAGAGGCATCGGCTTTATCTCAGCCGATGTAGGCCTGGATGCTGACAACTGCAAGGTTCTTGTCAACATTGAGCAGCAGAGTCCTGATATTGCACAGGGAGTTCATGGTCATCTGACCAAGAAACCAGAGGAGATTGGAGCTGGTGACCAAGGCCACATGTTTGGTTATGCCACCGATGAAACCCCCGAATTCATGCCTCTTACTCATGTTCTTGCTACCAAGCTCGGTGCCAAGCTCACCGAGGTCAGGAAGAACAAAACATGCCCATGGCTGAGGCCTGATGGGAAGACCCAGGTGACCGTTGAGTACAAGAACGAAAAGGGAGCCATGGTTCCTATTCGAGTGCATACCGTCCTCATCTCCACCCAACACGATGAGACTGTCACAAACGAGCAGATTGCTAGCGACTTGAAAGAACATGTTATCACACCGATCATCCCATCGCAATATCTCGATGACAATACCATTTTCCACCTCAACCCTTCAGGTCGGTTCGTCATTGGTGGACCGCACGGTGATGCAGGACTCACAGGCAGAAAGATCATCATCGATACTTATGGTGGTTGGGGTGCTCATGGTGGAGGTGCCTTCTCAGGGAAGGATCCAACCAAAGTGGACCGAAGTGGTGCTTACATTGTTAGGCAGGCAGCCAAGAGTGTGGTGGCTTCTGGACTTGCCCGACGCTGCATTGTGCAGGTTTCTTATGCGATTGGTGTGCCAGAGCCCTTGTCGGTGTTCGTGGACACCTACGAAACGGGAAAGATTCCAGACAAGGACATATTGGCCCTTATCAAGGAGAATTTTGACTTCAGGCCTGGTATGATGTCCATCAATCTGGATTTGAAGAGAGGAGGAAATTTCAGGTTCCAGAAGACTGCAGCTTATGGTCATTTTGGCCGCGATGACCCAGATTTCACTTGGGAGACGGTAAAGCTCCTCAAGCCTAAGGCTTGAATCAGAGAGTTATTCATTCTGTAACTGGTTATAATCGTAGCCTGCATTCTGCTTGTGGAGGAAGAAGAATAAAGAAGCTTCATTGCATACATCTGATATTTAGGTCTGCTTTCCAAGGCTCTAGTAAGAGGTAGCAATAGCAGATGTTTGCTTCAAGTTGAGGTAGTAGCGTGTTTTGAGTCTTGAAAGATTTTGTAGCATTTTTTTATTATTATTTTTTCTTATTATGATTATTATTTTTTCATTTCGCTAGTAATTCTTTCTAAAACCAAGCTGGTGTGTGTTTTAGACAGTCATTCATTCAATTGGATCAATTTCTAATTTATCATATTCAACAAGGTTATCTTGAACAGTCATATGAATTTTCATCTCTTCCCAGCAAACAATAATATGTATTTTGATCTCTCACAGACCAATTAGTATGAGAACAATACTTGATATCTCTGACAATATACAGGAATTTCATGTTATGATTTACGTTTACTAATTGGCATTGGTGTGACAAGTCGTCAAAAAAAGAAAAAAAGAAAAAAACGAATTAATTTAGAAATAGCTTTAATTGCTCGTTAGCAGATGGGGCATAAAGAACCTTTACAGAAAATTATCAACAAGTTTAAACCAGCGGGGGACTCTAGGACCAGTTTTCAAGAGTGCAACCACAAGCGGTCATGCAATCGCTCTTCTCCAGCACCAAACATCTCATCTACCTTCTCGCCATCTCTATAAAATTGAAAGGTTGGTGTATATCGAATATGCTGAGTTGTTTCAGGGCATTCATCAATATCTGCATAGATAAATGAAAGCTTTGGGAAATTGTTGCTCAGCAAGCAGAATGCAGGGAGGATCTGGCTGCACACACCACACCTGAAAATCAATCATATAACTTTTAAAATTGTTAAAAGTGGAGGGCCATTATCACAGCGAATCAGAAACCAAGACTGATTTCAAAGTTTTGCACAATTTGCAAAATATAAAAAATCATAAAAGCAGATTTTTAGGATCCAGAATCTCTCATCATTTGATATCAGACTTACTTACCAATTTAACAACCCCCAAATTCATAAGCAATGGTCAAATTTGGATTTCTCACCATTTGATATCGGAATTAAATCAATTTGGGTTTCATTGCTAGATTTTACGATTCCAAACAATTTTGAGAAAGAAGGAACATTTCACTTTCCTAGCAAATATAAGGTTTTTAGCTCTTATTATTCCATAGAAACTCAACATCAAGCATCTTGAGCTCATTAAGTGCAGAAATATAACAGCGGAGGAGACAATAAAGTAACGATTTTGTAAGGCTAGTGACATACCAAGATGCACCATAATTGATGACTGCCTGCAATAATTAAGAGAAAAACACAAAACCCAATTAAATTTCTTTTTTTCTTTTTTTAAAGCAATATGCCGAAACTAGTAAGATAAAAAAACTCACAGTATTTTTTTTTTTATTCTACCATTTTACGCACAGAACGAGAAAGGAAGATAATTTGTAAAGAAACACAACGAAAGAGCAGAATCCAAAGTCCAAAGAATGAAAGATGGAATATTGCTCACAGGGGTTTTGGAGGACTTGATTTGAAGAAGAATATCCTTAAATTCTTGGTCGCTGGAAGCACTCTTCAAGTTGCCATGTCGATTGGGTGGAATCTCCAAACCTGTGCCTTCCAATCCCTTCTTCGCGTTGCCACTCTCCATTTCAACACTGCCCTTCTTCACATCAGGCTCAGAGAGACCACCTTTATCTACCTCGTCAGCCGTCTCTCTTTCATCTCTCTTTTTTCTTTTCTAAAACTATAACAAATAATTATTAAAATGGAAAAATTGCACTAATATTCTTAATTACTATCTCTTATATCTTTATATTTTTGGAAATTATGAAAGAATCCCCACATTTCTTTGTTTCTTTTTTTGGCGACAATATTACCTCTTTGCAAATAATTGTTTTTAAATTGTCAAATAAAAACAAATATCAATTACAATTTATTATATGTGTCAATTCGATTTTTGAAACTTTCAAAAATTGAGAGAATACTTATATAAGGTTAATGTCTACGCAGGGCAAATATTGTTAAGAAATTGATTTTACAATTACCATGCATTCCGATTTAGTGATGACTTCTCAGTATCTATATGTATATATATAAGTACATGTTTTTCATTTTTGTACTGTCATGGTGTTGATTTCCTCTATGATTGTCTTATATTTATACAGTACATATACAATGGTTGGGACCAAGATGATCATGGTTTTTAGTTTGCATACAAATTTCAACCTAATTAATAAAAGAAGAGAGCTCCGATAGGTTTCATTTTTAATTATTAATATCATTTTTTTTTTTTTTTGGTAACAAAGTTTGANCCTCCATGATTGTCTTATATTTATACAGTACATATACAATGGTTGGGACCAAGATGATCAAGGTTTTTAGTTTGCATACAAATTTCAACCTAATTAATAAAAGAAGAGAGCTCCGATAGGTTTCATTTTTAATTATGAATATCATTTTTTATTTTTTTTTTATTTTGGTAACAAAGTTTGAAATTAGTGTTCCTTTGTTGAAAAGTCTACAAAGTTCTACAATTATATTGGACCTTTATGTTTTTAGGCCCAATTCAAAGGCCTTGCCTTTAGCCGTCCATGCATATATATGATTTGGACCTTTGGCAATGGGAGTGGCAAAGAATCCCGAAGCGAAGCATGGCAGAAAAGCAGTTCTAGTAAAAGCATTATTATCTCAACTTCGGATAACTTCAGAGAAAGCACCAGCTTTGAATTTTTTACACCATGCTTCTACACCTGATTCAATCCTTGCTGGGTCCTGCAACCGAATTTTGTGAACTTTTATACTTCATTTGCAAAAAAGAAGAAGAAGAAGAAGACAAAAAAAAGATTTTTGAAATGTAATGACAAAAATGTAAAATCTTTTCCAAGTAATCTCATACCTTGCCTTTGAAACTTATAATAAGGGGCCCATATCTGGATTTCCGATAGGATCCTAGAGGTTCCGAGGATATATCAGTAAGACAGATATTTATCATACCACAGTTTCATGAATACTTTAAAAACTTTTCAAGAGGCACTTACCAATTTGAAGGTCTGGGAATTCAAGGCAAAATTTCGAAAGAGGTTGAGCAATTTCCACCTGCATGATATTTTTTTTGGAATATATAAAAACAAACAGCTGTGATCTCAATACCAACACCAGTATTATTATTGGCAGCTATTAAAATATCAAAAGCTAACCCATACATCTGAAAGATCTGTTTTCAAGCTCTTTGAAACATATTGCTCCATCAATGCTAACACCCCAGTGGATTTTGTTAGTTCGATTAGACAATCCCACTGCTTTTCAAGCTCCATAACATTGGTCGCATTAAGGATAATTACGTTTTGACACTTGATCTGCAGATAAAACGCCCATTACAATTTAAACATTTCATTAATTACATCACGTACATTCATTAGTGGGTCGGTTGCAGAGGAAGATACACAGAACTCTGGTAGTTGGATAGGAAAGTTAATCTTTTAATTACATATCAAGAAACACTATCATGTTAGATCTTTTGAGCACATACCAGAGGCACAGGCAGCTGTTCATGATGCAACAATTCAGTGATACCTTCGGGTAACTGAGCCATCTGAGAGAGAGAACCAAGGCATTATGAGATTCATGTTTCAAAGCCTAGAATGTATGCAAATAAAAAGTTAGAGAAGGAAACTAAACTAAACATAAAGAGATTCAGTCAAAGACAGATATGGAGAAGACACCGAGATCCTAGTTGTGATATAACATGCAATCGGGCAATCCCATGGAAATAGAATTAGCAAAGTTAAATATGTAGACACCAAATTTACTGATAAGCTCCACTAGATGTTCATGATGCCATTCTTTTCACATTCATGCAAGCCTACCAATCAAAAGTTATCCGTCCATTGAATAAAATGCAATATGATATTATAGAATTGGATAATTCAGTAATAACTAATAACTAATTCATCCCAGCGATTACCTCATTGCGGTCTCCAGTGCAATGATCACCTATAAGATGCCTTAGATATTCCTCAAATTCTTCATCGGGAGCCTGAGCAAGTGACAATTGACCCACTCAAATTTAGTCAGTGCAACAGATAAACTGCATAATCACTAGAAATTTGAATCTCTCAAAGCTATGCCTATGAATACTATCGACTGACAAATGAGCTTTGCAGTAACTTGTCTAATCAAATTTCCATTGTGAAAGAATGCAAGACTATCAAGCAGAAATACCAGACACTTTGACACATGCACCCTAACCTATATTGGGGTTTGCACTTTGCACCCTGAATATATATATATTTTTTTTTGGGCACTTCGCACTCCAAACTAGCTGAAGCCTTGCACCCATGCACTGTTGGTCTTTTTTCAATTTTTTGTCAAAATCTTTAACAGACTAAGCATGTGAGCTGCACATGATTTCAAAGCAAGGGTACTGAAGTTCTTCTTGCACCCTTCTCCTTCTCAGTTCAACTTTCTCACTTACTTGCCGGTTGACCTCTCCCATTTCTGACTCTCTGAGTCAAACTCTTTTTAATCCTGTCAGGTTCAGTTTCAGATACAGTGCCATTCCAATCTTTCCGCATGGTTTTCTGCTCTCTGCACACCTCATTCTCATCCTCTACCATGGCTTGAAATCTACTCTTTTCTTTTTTCCTGGTATTTCCAGAAGCAGTCTCAGTGTGTTTTTTCTTTTTCAAGTTTCAACCTGGAAAAAACATTACTTTCTTGGATAATCTATCTGTGGAATTGATCCTCGGGGCTTTCTCAGATACAATCTTGATTTTGAAGCGTGAGAGAGATTCAGATAGCTGAAATCTCAAAAAAAAAAAAAAAAAAAAAGAACAAACAAACTCTATTTTTTTTTCTTTTTTCCAAAAAGCACCGACAAGTGCAAAACTACTAGTGCTCTAATTTAAGCGCTCTTGAGCTATGCAATCAATGTAATTTTCGCCATTCATTACGTGCTGGCCGACGAACACATACTCGACTGTTGTGGACCAAACAGAGATATCAACGGCCAGAAATGGACCTCAATAAGAGAGAAAAAGTTGAACCGAGAAGGAGAAGTGTCAATGGTGCTAAAAGACATTCAATACCCTTGCTCTAAAATCATGTGCAGCTCACATGCTAAGTCTGTTTAAGATTTTGATAGAAAAAAAAAATGACCAATGGTGCAATGTTCCAGCTAGTTTGGGGCGTAAAGTGCCAGAAAAAAAAAATTAAAGGTGCAAAGCGCAAAACCCAATATAGATCATGGTGTATTTGTGCCAATATCCCATAAATAAACAACGCACCAGACGAACCCCAAAAGCCTTTGCAACACCAGCCAAAGTAACATCCGAATGCAACGGGCCTACCCCTCCATATATGAATACCTGTACAGATAATATGAAGAATTACAATTTTGCTATACAACTCATCCCTTTGATCCCTTAGGAAACCATTCAAAGGGCTCTCAATCTCAAATAGATCGTAAGAATTTACCATATCATTATTTGATTTCCGTCGCTCGACCTCTTCAGCCACAGAATCTACCTGGTAGAAAAAGCATGCAGAATGCATTTTAGTAGAATTGTAAGATGATCTTAACAAATATAAGGCAATGTGCTAGCAGTGCTAGTTCTCCATACAAAACACTTACGTCATTCCGAACAACCGCAGTTTGTGTTACTGACCAACCAATGGAATGGAGCTTTCTACATAATAAAGGCCTCAATTGATCCTCAACAGTGCCAAGCCTGAGCTATGGAACAGATAAATAGAAAACTAAAAACTTTAGCTAACAGTGGGTCAAAAATGAAAAGGTAGGTCTAAACTCTATAACACTTTTAATTCCATTGTCTCGTGGCACATTCCATTGACAGCAAGGTACCAGAAGACATAGAAAAGTGTAATCACCATAAAGACCATGTAATACAGACTTACAGAATCTCATCCCCCACAGCGATAGTTGAAGCTGCGAGCAAGCTGTTTTTGTGCAAATCGAGACTGTCAAGACCATTGCTCAGGGCAGTCTTGTGCCCACAAACTGAACCAGAACTCTTTTTTACCCGCCCTGCTCTCTCTAATCTTCCATCATAAAGTAAATAGGCTGGTCTAAATTCTTCTTTGCAGCTGGAGGAATTGCTAATGCACAATAGTGAATTTGGAACTGTGTCATATATGCTCCCAATGGAAGTATAACTGTGAAAAAGAAAAAAATAACAAAAATAATTGTCAAATCTAATTGAACTATGAACAAGTTAAGCAATTAAACTTGGACACTTCAAGCCATATAGAGAAAGTATTACCCTTGATCATAAAGACTGCAGTACTGGACCTTGCAAGTTAAAAGAAAGGACCAGACATCTCTGCCAAACAAAAGCAGCAAGTCAAAAACCTTGAATTTACACAAAGTAAGTGGATCATAATGAAATTCTTTTGAGGTCAGTACCACCTTGAACATTCAGGATAAGAGGATAAGAACATTGAACAAATTAAATTCTTAATAATAAAGAGTGAAGTAACTATATTAGCATGGAACTTACAGAAAAATATTGTACTGTTCCAACTTCAATAATGATTAAACTTTCTCTAGAAGATGACCAGAAGCAGAAAAAGAAAAAAGAAAAAAATATTGCCATGAAATGGAATATTCAGAATCCTTTAACAGATGCTACTACATTTTTCAGCTAAAGATAATCCTACTCATAGAGGAAAAAATGCAAGACTCTTCATAGAAGATTAAGACTTTGCAGTCCCTATCTTAATCAGCCTTCTAACCTCAAGCACAACACAAACAACTATCTTCATTATTGGACAGCTTATGCCAATTGCCAAAAAAGGAAAAAGCTAGGGGAACCAGCCTATGGAACATGAATTAACCTGTACGACCAATCGAGGATCGGATTCACTCTCATGAAAGGAGGCCATCCAAGTGAGCTAGGAGAGAACTGTTCTTGCCCAATCTGCAAAATTATAATAGAAAAAACACAAAAGGTAAAACACAAAGAAATATAGAAGATAATCTAGCAGCACAAAGTAACAATTTTCTCAGGATAGTGAAAAATACCGCTGTAGGATCACCAATTCGCACACCAAGGAAAATAGCTCGAACTGGTTTAGCCTTCAGTAAAGCCTCCAAACCAGATTTGAAATCTGTGCGAATGATGTCCATTTGCAAACCATAGCTGAAAAAATAAGGACAAGCTAATTAGTTGCTATATCCTTCTGATGCTTGCCTAATTAAAAAAATTTCTAAACATTCAAAGAGATTTAGAAATAAAAGTAAAAAAATAAGGGAAGCATCACTTACCTAGTAGCTGTATCATAAGTAAAACAGTTTATTTCAGGGAAAGCAGATTGGCTCTCAAAATATATTGTTCGGATGGGGAAGTCTTTTAGAACCCCATTTGAACAACTTTGTTCGCCTTTATGCAAAAAGTAGCCTGCCCTAAGTAGGTGTAGCAAAACCTACAAATCCACGTTATTGTCAATATTTATGGGGAAAAAAAAAAGAATAATCTATGGATCACTCTAGAAACCAGATGGAAACTTACAGTTGAATCCTTTCCTCCATTAAAACTAAAGGCAACCTCTTCAATTCTGATCGAGAAAACAATTCAATATTTTAAAATGTAGACAAATTTACATGTTTCCAGAGTTTAAAAAAAGGGTGGAACAAGGAAAGAAAATATAATAAACATGGCAGTTTAGAAAACAAAATGCATTTTCCTCATTTTCTATAATAAAAAACAGGGAAAGCTGAACTTGCAAAAGAACCCAAAATGCTTGAGTATTAAAGAAAGGATAATGCTAAGTCATGCACTAACTAACGATATTCATTTCCTTATATGAAAACAATCACCAACTTCTCCGATGATTATACAGTAATTACTAGTGATATTCGTTCTTGACCTCTTTAATCATTGTATTGAACTCCTAGTTCTTTGAACAAATGTAATATATTTGATTTGTCAAGAGACAAATACAACATAGGAGGCCAGATAGCTAAAACCCGTCCTGACATAAGCAGCAAAAAATCATGGAACATATTCTAGACTGGTTTGCCCCAAACAGTAAAGGACACACAGAAAGGACAGGTAAAGAATGTTAAAGAGCTGGTGACAAGCCATATAATATCGACAAGGCATTGGGGGGAAAAAAAAAATGCATCAGTTATATTTGGAAAACGACAATTGAAACAATACTTTTTTCACTATCTTATTTGGAGAATTCCATGTGTGTCTTATAAATAGAAACCAGTAAAGGAATTACTCAAAGTTTATTACTCTCTAATTAAATCCCTGGCATATAGATGCAAAGCCAAAAGTGTTGCAAAAATCCGGACACAATTCTGCATTTATTACATAATTACTAGGGAAACTAAAACGGTTGGAGAGGATCAAAAGAAAAATGTTCTGACACAGCGGACATTGATGTGTCAATTTTAACTCGACCATTTTCTTTTATGGTGATAATGCAGGAAAAATAAGGAAAACTAGTGGTTCTTTTATGTATCATTATATGGGATCTGAACCTACATAATTCACTCATCTGGATGGGCCTAATGTAAACTAATTGGCTAAGCTTAATCATATTTCTACAATCCTTTCTTCTTTTGTTTTCCACTTAGTTCTTATAGTATAAACAGGCCAAAGTTTTTTATCAAATTTCTATATCCTTTATTTATTCAAAGGTTTCTAGATAACGAAAATCTATATGACTTCCAAAACCCTTGAGCCCTAAAATTCAATATGCAGTTCACAACAAAAACAAGAAACTATAAAACTATGAAAAGCAAGCGATACCAAAAGGGAACAAAGAACATACGAGTAGAGAGCGAGAGCTCTCTGAATAACATAAACAGCATTATTGTACTTGGTCTTTAGCCTACGATCATCACAATCTCTGATTGCTTTATCAATCTCCATTAACCCTGCAAGCAAAATTCCTTAAAAAAAAATTAAAAATTATCAAACACTTGAAGAATAAAAAAAAATAAAAATAAAATGGGCTTCTTTAGATTTCTAAGAATTTTAATTTTTCGTGGTAAACCAGAGCAATGGGTTCTCTTAGAGAAAGAAAAAAAAAAACTCATACCTAAGGAAAATTAAGCAAATGAGTTTTGATAGAGATTTTGCCGTCTCAAAGTAAAAACTCACCAATGAAAACTCAAGTCTTAGCAAGTGATGCAAAACTTGGAAGATAAAAGAAGCGCAAAAGGCTGAAAATGTGTAAGATTGATGGGTTTTCTTCTTCGAGTCAAAACAATTTAACAGAGATATTATGGAGTCATAGACGTGTTTCTTGGATGCCACAGGTTGTTTATCTAAGAAAAAGAAAGAAAAGAAGCAGTTGTTTTTTTCCTTCAGTCTTTGGTCTATATGCATAAAACTCTGCGAATACAGCCAATTTGTTGAAACGGAAATTTCGACACCTTCTTTATCTGAAACGGAAGTTATGAATATTTTTTTTTTTTGGTAAGGAAGTTATGAATATATTATTTTTAGTGAATGAAATTAAGAATATTTCTATCGCACAAGTCGCAATAATATTATATATTTACCTAATATATTTTACATATGAATTTATTTTCTTTTTACATAAAACATATAATAATTATTAATAACAGAATATTATAATATACTCGGTAAAAAGAAATAGCCAATAATAGAACATTGCAGAGAAAAACAATAAAATGAATATAGTAAATTTGCAATTTTTATCCATTCGAAAAACTTGACAGCTCTGAAAATACAAGCATTTATTAGAATCCAAAAACAGATCGAACAGGCAGAGTAGGCAGTAACGGAATTGGAGGATTATCTTCTTCTTCTTTTTTTTCTTTGAAAGGTAGTGGAAAATTATTCTTAAACAAAGTAAATATTAAACTTTGACATATGCGTCGCATGTGAAGCAGTTGGTCCATATGCATGTTCCACACATGACATCAATTTAATTTTTTTTAAATAATTTTTATATTCTTAAAAAAAAAAAGTTTGTAACTGTTTGTTCACATTTTGTATTTTTCCTTTTATTCATTAGGGTTAATATTGTTAAAGATTTAGCTAAAATACAATGTTATCCTTCACAATTAAAAAGTACCATTAAATTTCTTTTAAGTTTCAAAATATTATCAATTTTTAATTTTTTTTAAAAGTGTATTAATTTAAAATTTAATAAACTTAAATATAATTATAGATTTTAAAAAAATTCATGTATTCTTATTAAATTTATTAATTAGAAGTATAATTTTACTTAGATATTTTTATTTACAAAATTTCTTTTAAAATTTAATAAAATTTAAAAGGATATTGGCATGTTTACACCCTGAACTTTATTAGGTTTGGCACATTGCACTGTAAATTTTTTTCTTGGCATTTTGCACTGTGCATTTTCCGTTTATTTTCGCTTTTTGAACTTTCTACATACTACGCACACGTAACTTTAATTGAGGGATAAAATTGTGCTTTTTTACAGAGAATGCACAATGCCAAATTTTTGTTAGCTCATGATGCAAAGTGCCAGAAAATAGTTTAGAGTGCAACGTGCCAACTCTGATAAAATTCAAAATGTAAACGTGACAATGTTTTTAATTTAAAATTTGTTTACAAAGTTTTAAATTGAATACACTTCAATTTTAATAAATATTTATTAAATTTATTAAAAATTT